>BTPG01000002.1:102727021-102749521 GCA_036245525.1 Semisulcospira habei | reverse complement strand
GAGTTCGCTCTCGAACGTTTGTGTTTTATTTAGAGCCAATACTATATTAGGACGCAATATGTGCAACAATTTCGTCTCCAATGTCAAACACAAGTTTTCGTTTTTAAGAGTAAGGTTCCGAGTTTAATCTATTGTAATTTGTCTCTTACTGATACACCGAATTTGATAGCTCTGTATGTGTATGTGTGTGTGTGTGTGTGTGTGTGTGTGTGTGTGTGTGTGTGTGTGTGTGTGTTCTGTCTGTGTGTGGTGTGTGTGTGTGTGTGTGTGTGTGTGTGTGTTGTGTGTGTGGTGTGTAAGTAAGACTTATTAAAATTTATAATTTATTATGTGTGATGCTAGAATAATTAAGTTTTTATGCGTTTTTGTATACTTGTACCCACATTGCTATGTCCTAGTATATTTAAGTCTTTTGGAAACAGAGAACATGGAACCTAAAGACAACTTTCTGTTTTATTTATTTTAAAATGGACAATAAAGTTTTCTTGAATCTAGAATCTTCTTGAATCTTGAATCCAAGACTTGTTTTTGGCGATGTAGATGCGACTCACCTTTAGCTTGAATAATAATTTTACTTTTGTTTCACAAGTATTCTCGTTATTGATCGCTCCAGTAAGTAAGCATTCTTCAGTAAGTTAGAATAAACATCAAAGCGACCTGCTCTAGAGCGGGTCTTCACCATACAACAGACCGGGTTCTCAGTATTGTCTTGCTTTAACTAAGACTTTTCTACCCTTCTTTTCCCAGTAAGCTTTAGTCGGCACACGTAACGGTGGCTTTCACAATAAGCTTTAGTCGGCACACGTAACGGTGGCTTTCTACTGCTTCTGGCACGAATAGGGTGGGGGCGGGGGGAACTCTCCTGCGTATCAAAAGAGAAAAAAAGAAGACATGTCTTCATCATAGGGGCTCGATGACACTTTGACTAATGCAAATCGACTGCGCTACCGCGTGCGCGCCAGCGCCTATACTAAGCTCAAGACAAAATGTATTTTGTCTTGAGCTTAGTATAGGCGCTGGCGCGCACGCGGTGGCGCAGTGGATTTGCATTAGTCAAAGCTACTGTCACCGAGCCCCTATGGTCTTCATTGTAACCACATTCTTCTGCGCAAAATTATTGTAAGACCTATTAAGAACATGTATAAGGACATTATTGTAAACTAAAAAGTGGTATTGTCAAGAGCAGGCAGCTTAAATACAACAACCTAGTTATCGCTGGTACATCATACTGATTTTGGGAGGTAGTGTTAGCCAGCCCACATTATTGAAATTGTCTGGCTTCTGTACAATCGTTTCGTGCCCTCCATACAGTACAGACGTCAGACGAAACCCATGATATAAACTCGATCGGCTTTAAATTAGTCACTGTGGAGGGGCGGATCCGGGAGGGGGGAATTTCAGGGGTTTTGAACGCCCCTCTCACCCTACCAATAATTTTTTAAACTCATTCAGCCCCGATGGCCGTTTCCCAAAATTGGGAGGCGTTATCTAATGACTATGCACCAGTTGCAGGAGATGGATCGACCATGATAATTTAAGGGCAGTGCCAAATTAGCTTGGCGCCGACAGTGACTCTGTTTGAGATATTGGCAAGTGGTGAGAGTTCTGACAAACGCCCTTGCGGCCCTCCTCCCACCTTACCCTCCTCTTCCCCGTTGTTTGATTTTCAGCTACTGGAAGGAAGGTCTCGGGTCGGTAGGCCTTTTGAGTCAGGTTGAAGGTCCCCAACAAAACGTTTTACCCCCCCCCCCCGCCCCTCCTCCCCCCCCCCACAGGCAAACAAAAACACACATATTCTGTGAAAATGGTGCATTCTCCTGTTTCCTTTGCTGCTTATAATGTAAAGGTGTGTTGTAAGCTTACTCGCAGCGCCGCGGGGACTGAGTTTTGTTTTTGGTCATATACCAGAGTTTTGTTATATCCAATCTGGTTATAAGCTGATTCATTTTGCAAAGACAATGAAGAGTTTAGGTCGGGACCTCCCCGTTACACCCGACCTTGTTACAAGCAGACTTGACTATAGTTTTCTTTTTCTTCCCGTTAACTCGTTCAGCCCGGCGCACGTATTTCCCAAATTTTGAAGGCGTCACCTAACGACTATGCACCTGTTGCACTTGACGGATCGACCATGATAATTCAGGGATAGTGCCAGATTAGCTTGGCGCCTGTTGGCGCCACGCTAATCTGGCACTACCCTTGAATTATCATGGTCGACCCATCTCCTGCTGTAGGGCGTCAGGGCTGAATGGGTTAAGAGCATTGTCAAAGAGTGCAGTGTTTTCCACGAATCGTACGTACTAAAAGCATGATGCGTCAAAGAAATTATGAACTACAAGAATACGACGTCATCTTGCTGTCAAGTGACGTAAATGTTTTTCTTAAGGTTATTATATACTAATGACGTGGAATCTGTTTATATCCCAAAATCTCATGGACAAAATGACGGGATCTCTGAAATCTTCCCAATTGCAGTAGCCATCAGTGGCTTGTGCACTGACCCAAATCTTCTACATCAGTTTATGGTGGCATAAGAGCTCCTGGTTGGTAGTTTTTCTGGTTCCTTCATTTCTTGGTTAACTCATTCAACCCGGAGCACGCATTTCCCAAATTTGGGAGGCGTCATCTAACAACTATGCACCTGTTGCAGGAGATGGATCGAACAGGATAATTCAAGGGCAGTGCCAGATTAGCTTGGCGCCGACAGGCACCAAGCTAATCTGGTACTACCCTTGAATTATCATGGTCGACCCATCTCCTGCTGTAGTGCGTCAGGGCTGAACGGGTTAACAAGTCTGTCGTTTAGCGCCGCGCCACGACCCCAAAGAGTTTTTAACATATTAGGTAAGCCAAGCGCTGTACCTTGGTATAAGCCGTTTGACATCGGAGCGCACAAAGTTTTTCCCAAACTTCTCCCCAAAGAAATACTTTTCTGTACCACTTTAAGAACAAATATCCTTTAGTGCTAACTGACCCAATAATATGCAATATGTTTTACTCAACTCGCATGATTTGTCGATTTTCTGTACAGTCGTAAAAAGTTAGTGAAAAGACATGAACAAGCCATTTTCAATACCCTAAAGTATGATAGAGTCTCGCCACTTTTCAAAATCGAGGTCAAGCATCCAGACTTCATGTATGCCTACGCTGTTTGAGGTTTGAAAACTTGGCTAATTCACGTGAAAATGGACCTTTCACATACCGGGCTTAACATAATTATCTGGGGCACATTTAGGGATGTACAATCCGTTCTTCATGATAACATCTCGAATTGTTACGACTGTACAGCAAAACTACTTTCTTAAAAGTAAACGGTATTAGGTCAGCCGTCACAGAATAAGATTGATATAGAAAAGTCGTTCTTTGCGGAGATATTTGCGAAAATCGTTGTGCAGTCCGATGTCAAACGACCTATACGCGCTTGGCCAACGAACTAGGGGTATGGTGATTAGTAGGAAGTAGCCGTGACCAAATGGATGGAGACCCCTTTCACATTCTACAAATGCCTGAAAAATCAAAGGTTTTTGAGTAGAACTTGCAACGTCAAACAGACGTTTTCGTGGATCACGAAGATCTTGTTTTGTCTTTCACGTGTCACGAAGAACTTTTCTCACGGATCACGAGGATGAGAAAATTGCAATCACGAATTGCGTCAACGGAAAAAAACCCACCAACCGAACCGTCAATCCCGCAAGACAATTTTAGGGCTTACCCCCCCCCCCCCCCCACACACACCCTTTCTAAATTCAACACCCGTCACCTTCCACAGCCACATACACACACAGATAAACGTCCCCTGCCCCATAGCACGAATCAAAGCGTCGTTGCGTTGAGTAGTTATCAGTGAGGTTACGTTTACGCCGAACGACTCCCAACAACGAACGAGAGCGAGGAAAGGTCCTCGGGCCGACGTCGGCCCGATGTTTAGTTGCCTACCGGGAAGTGACGGCGGATAACCAGCTTATACCACAAGCACAGACAACACTCTGAACATGTCTAGCTATACACTGGCTATCAGCCGTGACTTCGCTCCAATTTGCTGTTGGGAGTCGTTTGGTGTAAATGTAACCCTTACTAATAACTACTCAACGCTAGGACGCTTTGGTGCATGCTATGGGGCGGCAGGTGGTGTAATGTTACTATTGACAGGCGTAGATTCAGGCGTGGAACGAGGACAATGCGGCATTTTCCTGGTGCACCCCAAGTGTGCGTGCGGGCGTGCGCGTTCCATAATACACACTGCAGATCGTATAACAGCGTAATTCCTCGGCAGCATCTAAGGCGTATTTGCACTTAACCTATACCATACTGAGGCTAAAAGCTTCAAATCTGCACACTGCAGTATGCAAGCTGCATTGTAGTACTTACAGACTGATGAGGATATAATAATAATAATAATAATAAGCGCATTAAATAGGCGCTTTATCCCAATTGAAAATCGGCTCAAAGCGCCGCCGCGAACTGAACCCAACAAGCACGCTCACGTGAATCACACGCATTCACTCACACATTGTACATATACACAGAACATTCACGTGGTGCTAAGGGCAAGCTCAAGCGAGCTACTGTAGTTTTTGGAAATTCAAAATCGTTTGTATTTGAAATTTGATTAAGTGGGCTGAAACTGATACCAAAGTCGTGGGGGAGGAAGAGCCGGAGTACCCGGAGAAAGAACCCCCGACGGTCCGCCCGAATTAACGGTGACACTTACTAGAGGAGAAAAATCCGACGCCGGAACCCGTAATCGAACCTCGCACCCTTAGCATTGGTGGCAGGCGCCTTAACCACTGCGCCACGGACCGCCCCAATATAGACCAATGGCTTTAGTTCAGTCGCTACTTTGAGTGTCCCTCATTTAAATAGCCTCGGCCTGACCGACCACTCGGAAGCGGTGAAGGTCGAAGGCCAAAACAACTTTCTCTGAGCAGTGTCAGCGATGTCCCAGGGCACTTCGACGGCTTCCGCCGAAGTGACGAAGTAGCTTCGCGGAAGTCTCCGATGTGCCCTTCGGACGCTTCGCGAAGCGAAACTTTAGAATACGAACCCATTCAGCCCCGAAGCACAGCAGGTGATGGATTGACCCATGATAATTCACTGGTAGTGCCAGATTAGCTTGGCGTCATCAGGTGCCAAGCTAATCCGGCGCTACCCGTGAATTGTCATGGTCGATCTATCTGCTGCAACTGGTAAATAGGTGACACGTCTAAAAGTTGGGAAATCCTGCCTTGGGATTGAATGGGTTAAGACCTTGCTTAGTGGCTGGCGCTGGACTAAGCTCGCTCATGCAGCTGGCTCCAGCTCCAGGCTCCAGGCAGGCTTTATTTGCTAAAAATCGCTGAAACGACGGGGTTCTCAATGTTGTCTTGCATGAACTAAGATTTTGTTTTCGATATCCCCATAGGGCAGACCGGGACAAAAGAGAAAACTCAAAACGCAGGACTCGGAAAGCATTTAGTCTGAGGCCTCCGGCCTGTACACAAAATAGCACATATATATCTGATATAATTACTACACACACCAAAACGTTTGGTATAAATGTAACATGTCTGTCTGTTTTAGCATACATGTACTTTAAACCCACCAAATTGTTTTGCAAAGTACTGAAGTATGTTTGGAAGCTTAGCTAACCCTTGTTTTCATGGCAGAATACATGTAGATTGCTGTATATCAAATAGCATGAATGCTGTGATTCTAAATAATATTACTATAGAGTTGAGTAAGTACCTTGGTCTCATCTAAATTTGAGATTAACGCCTTTTGTCCTCCACAAAGGTAATTTAAGAGGCGGAGAACTGAATGGGGTCTGAACAAATTTTGACCCCAGGTGGACTCGAAACCGCGACCTTTCGGACGAGAGTCGAACGCTCTGCCACGAGTCACACAGCTCTCTTAAATGTAAGAGAGAGGGAGGGGGAGGAGGGGGGAGGGAGGGAGAGGGGAGGAGAGGGGAGGGGGAGGAAGAGAGAAAGAATGACCATGACCTTGACCCTTTATTTGACAACGGTATAACTTTTGGTAATGATAACCATTTTTCGAACTGGCCGTCGCGAATCTACTCATTAATTACTATCGCACTATTTATTTGTTCTACTACTTTACGTAATTGGTAAAATACTTACTTGACAAACATTTAAAAAGCGTAAGGAAGAAGTGACATAGGAATACCCAGCCTTACCCCAGTAGCAAAATGTCTTCCGGTCCACGACGGCCGCAGTGGGCACGCGCACGGCCGTGCGCAGGCCCGACGTGGGTCCAAGGACCGAGGTGGCATAATACGGATCAGAATCAGGATTTTATTTAACTCATTCTACTCCAACACCGAAATCCTTAAATTCTGCCGTTGTCCTCTGAAGACTGCATTGCAGTGCAGGACACAGATCGACCATGATAGTTTAAGGGTGATGCCAGAATAGCTTGGCGCCCATAGGCGCCAAGCTATTCTGGCATCACTCTTGAACTATAATGGTCGATCCTAATCTTTCTGTGTGTGTCTGGGGTAGAATGAGTTAACGTCATTTCACACATTGGTGATATTAGACAAAATATAATTAAAAAAAAACCCAACAACCACCAAGCACAACTTGTTAATGTCAAACAATAGTAATAATTAACATCCAAACCCACACACAAATTACTTATTATAATAGTTTTCCCACCGGACTATGAAATATGATATTAACTATTGGAATTGCAATATTCTTATGTAAGATGTCATACCAATTTTCTGCTAATTTTCCAGCTGTTATGCTATTTTGTGTCAACAGATTCGTTGTAATAGGACATTCACAGATTATATGATTAGCAGAGATGGGGCTTAAGCACTCGTATTTGATGTCTTTTGAGAATTTTGTTTTCCAAGAATTTAGTCTTAACTTGTATATCAACAAAGCTGTGTTTCTTGAACAAGGTGGAACATGAGAAGTATATATCATATCATCTTTGTGAAAAAAAACATTTTAGCACAGAGTACATTTCATGTAGAGATAATTGCATATTATTACAAACTGCTGCGTTTTCTCTATAGCTCCCTTTTTTGTTTGTCTGTCACAAATTTCATTCCAATAAATTCCGCAGTGTGAGGGTATCCAAAGAAAATATATCCCTATTCCTCTGGACATAATCATCATCATCATCATCAGTCCCTTGCCCGAACTGGGCGTTGGGGGGACTGAAAGGCAGCAGCAACAGACAGTGCTCTCCACTGAGTTCTATTTTGGGCGGTGGCAAGCAAGTCTGGCATCTCGAGTTCGGTCCATTCTTTTATGTTTGCGACCCAACTCTTTCTCTGACGACCTCGCCGACGACTTCCTTCGAGAGTGCCTTGGAGGATAGTCTTGGACAAGGTGTTGTGTCGGGTCACGTGGCCAAACCAAGCAAGCTTGCGCCGTTTCACGGTTGCCAGAAGGGGTTCATGTGGGCCCACCAGGGAAGTGACGATGCTCCGTACATATTCGTTGGTCTTGTGCTCGCGGTACGAGATGCGGAGCAACTTCCTCAGGCACTTGTTCTCAAAGGCCTGGATTTTCTTTTCTGAGTCTGCAAGCAGTGTCCAAGTCTCACAGCCGTAGAGTAGAATAGACACTACGAGGGACTTGTAAAGCCTGTACTTGATGGTGAAGCTGATGGAGTTACTTCGCCATATCCTGTCCAGCCTGGCCATTGCGGATGTTGCTGTACCTATCCTGATACGGATCTCTGCTATGCAACTACCGTCTTTGGACAGGGTGGCTCCCAAGTACTTGAAGCTATTGACCTCTTCTAGCTTCTGGCCGTTCATGTGAATGTTGCTGCTGCTGTCGCTTGTGGTGTTGATCATCACTTTGCTTTTATCCGTACTGATCTCCATGCCATAAGACCCTGCGCTACTTGAAAGTTTGTCTGTCAGGTTTTGGAGCTCACTATTGCTGCCTGCCATGAGGTCAATGTCGTCTGCGAATCGAAGATTGCACAGGGATCTGCCACCAATAGAGATTGAATTATGGTGGTCGTGGAGGGTTTCCTGCATGATCTTCTCCAGGAATATGTTGAAAAGGACAGGAGAGAGCAGGCATCCTTGACGGACACCGATCGTTGTCCTGAAGAACTCGCCTGACTGATTGTTAAGTAGAACCGCGCTGCAGGCGTTTTTGTAAAGCGCTTCTATCATTTGGATCAGTCCCTCCTCTATGTTGAACGATCTCATGACCTGCCAGAGTCCGTCGTGCCAGACGCGATCAAATGCTTTCCTGAAATCAATGAAGTTGTGGTATAGTTCGCGCTGATGCTGCAGATGTTTCTCGATCAGGACGCGGCAGTTGAAAATCTGCTCTACAGTGCTTCTTCCAACTCTGAAGCCAGTCTGTTCTTCTGCCAGCAGTTCCTCGGCGAAAATTTTGAGGCGGTTGAGAATGATTCTAAGCATTACTTTGCTAGGGTGACTTATCAGACTGATAGTTCTGTAGTTCTGGCACTGTTTCAGGTTTCCTTTCTTGGGGAGCGGGATCACTAGAGACTGTGTCCATTCTACTGGCCATTTCTTTTGCTCCCAGATCTTTTGACAGAGTGTAGTGAGGACCTTCGTTGTTACTTCTCCTCCATGTTTCAACAGTTCAGCAGGTATGTTGTCTACACCTGGAGACTTTCCTCCCTTCAGGCCGCGTACGGCTGCTTCCACCTCTTCAGCTAACACTGGCAGGTCTTCAGCCTTCCTGGCCCCAGCCTGGTTGTTTTGGAGGATGCTGGTGTCTGGCTCAGCCTTGTAGTTATACAAGTCTCGGCAGTACTCAGTCCATCTGTTTAGTACAGCAGTGTTTTCCGTAAGGAGTTGGCCGCTGCTGTCTTCGATGACTGTGGCTGTTCGCTGTTGAGTCTTGGTGAGGGTCCTTAGCGTTTCATAAGCCTTCTTGCTGTTGCCGTTTGCCATGCCCTCTTCCACGCTACAACTCTGGTCTTCAATCCAATCTTCTTTGGCTTCTTTCATCCTCTTCCTGATCTTCTTGTTGACAAGTCTGTACTTGTTTGCTGATGTGAGGTCTTGGCCTCTCTTTTTCTTCCAGGCTCTCCTCTCATCACAGAGATCGAGGATGTCATCGGTGACCCAGGGCTGTTTGCGCTTCCTCTGCTTCCCCAGCACTTCTTCTGCTGTAGAAAATAACACCTCTTTTATATTTCCAGCAAGGGTGTCTACGTCACAGTCCAAAGTAGCCAAGGCTGCAAATCTGCCTCCCACCTGGGCTTGGAAGAGCTCTTCTACTTCCGGGTCTTTTAGCTTCTGGAGGTCGAATCTGATGCGAGGGCTCTTGCTATCTCGTTTCAATGCCAGCTTCAACTTGAGGCTAGTAAGGTCGAGGTTGTGGTCGCTGCCAATATCAGCGCCAGGAAAGGACCTCGTTTGTGCTTTGTTAACGCTGGATTTGAATCGTCGAGGCAGCAAGATGAAGTCAATCTGGTTATGGACCAGGCCTCCTGGCGATTGCCATGTCACTGTTCTTGACTTCTTGTGTGGATGGAGGGTATTAGCAACGGTGAGACGGTGACTCTGTGCGAACTCTAAAAGTCGCAGGCCTCTGTCGTTTGTTTCTCCAAGGCCAAACTTGCCAGCTGTTCCTGCCCATTGTTGGTAGGCGTCAGGGCCGATCTTTGCATTCCAGTCACCGAGGACAGTCAGAATGTCTTTCTTAGGTGTTTTCTTGATGATGTTGTCCAGTTGTTCGTAAAATTCTTCTAATTCTTCATCATCATGATCTGCTGTTGGAGCGTATACTTGAATGATAGTGATGTTGTGCGGTCGGGCGGAGATGCGGATGGAGATTAGTCTGCTTGACACGGGGGTGCAGCTGATGACAGTTCCAGCCACCTCTTTCCTTACGATAAAAGCTACGCCATGTTCGTGCTTGGTTTCTTTTCCGCTGAACCAGATTTTATGGCCTTCATCTGTTGTTGTTTCTCCGAAGCCTGTCCATCGAACTTATGCAAGTCCTACAATGTCCCAGCGATAGCGCTTCAACTCGTGGGTGAGTTCCTTCACTTTGCCGCACTGGTAGAGTGTGCGAACGTTCCAAGTTCCGATAGTTATTCCTTGCGTGGGCAGCTTGATGGTGGGTTTGGTTCCAGTAACACACTTGTCGCCCCCACCCTGGAGACTTCCAATGGGGTGCGCGGTCGTTGGTGATCCGGGCCCCGACCGATCCGGCATGTTATTCTTATTCTGTTGCTTGTCCATCAGTCCTTTCAATGGGCTTAGGCGAACTTGGCGGCGCCCGTCTCCTCTCCAAGTATTTCAACTGACTGAGAGACGCGTCAGCCCCTCACAACGTTTCGCCCGCCAGCAGAAGCGGTTACCGGGGTGTGGCTAGGTAAAGGACCTGGAGCCAGCTGTGAGAGTTGAGTGCCATGTGAAGACCAGTGCTCCCGCCTGCCCCAAGAGGCGCTGCTGGCTGAAAAGTCAAAGGTACTACTTCTCCATGAACACTCTACACCCCCTGGACATAATACAGCTTATAATATGTTTTATTTCATATACTAAGTCGTTTCTTGTGTTACAATCCCAGCTTTTTAGACTGATATAGGACAGATTTAGAATCGACACAAATCAAAATGTTAAGTATTATCATAAGGTATAAGTTGAATATAATTTAGTGCCATGAGAATCGCATACCATTCAGACGTAAATATAGAAAATCCCTTACCGAGATAAAAAGATTTTTTTCACGTTGACATGCGGAATAACAAAGCCTGCACCACAGTCTGAAGAATCTAAGACAGACCCATCTGTGAAAATTTTCAAATGTTTAAAATATGTTTTTTTTGTAATCTTTCTTTCACTAAATTTGCTAAAACGTTTACATCCTCATTTTTTTCCCAAACCTGTGTAATCTATATCGAAAGTAGCATTAATATGCTCCCACGAAGGCATAGTAGGTGTTACTGGTAACACTGGTATAGACTTGATATCTATTTTGCAGTTTTCTGTAGCATCTTTGACATAGTTGCGTTTTGGTATAAGATAGGGGTTGTTTGCGCTCTCTTCGGGAAATCCACACCTACGTCTAAAAATATGTCTGTACGTACTGAATTTTTGACGGACAGGCTTCGGACAATGTATTTTGCTGTTGCTATATCAAAAGTGTCTGAATCAAAAGATACATAAAAGGTTTGGAAAAAAATATCAGAATAAAAAAAATGGATACAAATTACAAGTGTATCCGATAGCAGTAGCATAAATAAATATTCCAAACCTTATATGTATCTTTTGATTCAGACACTTCATATTTACAGAAATCAGCCCAGTGAATATTTTTGCCTCTTGCCACTATTCTGTTACAGTGTATTTTTTGATTTCTTCATGTCACACACGTTCTCTTCAGATTTATTTCTTATCCATTAAAAAAAAGTCCCTTCTTATTATTTACTGCTTGTTTAAATTCTTTTTTTTTAACCAAATATTACCTGAATATTTTCCTTTTTGATTTTCCTTTGCATTTTGATATAGACGTCTCCGCAGAAGAAAGTACATCTTTTGTAATATTTCCGTAAAATGTAGGCCTATCTATAATTTCATGTGCTGTACTTGCAGTGTTATGGGACAACAAGACTGTCTCATACAGTTCCCAATTAGCATTGTTATACTGAAACTTTGATATTCTGTCCTCAATATTGCAATATTCATCTTTTTCTTTGACGTTTAATTTTATAACGATTGGGAGATGATCACTTTCCAAACAATCTTCCTCAGTGATCCAAGTGCAATTTGTTGCCAAGTTTGGGCTTACTAGTGACATATCAATAGCAGATGCTTTATGGGTATATACATCTGGGATTCTAGTGATTATATCATAATTTAAAAAGATTAATTTAGAGTCTTAAATATTTTCTACTAGACGATTGCTCGTTACAATCGTACGTCTAGACTCCCAGAAAGGCCCAGGAGCATTGAAGTCTCCTAGGACCAACCATTGACTGGAAGTTGTTTGCTGAAAATCAATATCTTTTAGCCAGTCAGTGTTGTCACATTTTGGCCCTCTAGGTAGGTATACGGATATCACATTTAAAGTATTTTGATTATCAATTTTTACCATGGCCCCAGTGATATAGATATCATTTATATCTTTGGTTATAGAGTACGTATTTAGTGACGAATGTTCTAGGTCATCTGTATAACGCAGTTTGGACTTTATTCGTTATCGCGTCAAAATTGTATAGAGGAGTATAATAATATCCTCGAAGTTTTGGGATTTTTTTTACCTTCCAACGCTGATATGTTATACTCTGATTGTGAGATGTGATTCTCGAAGGATAGAAAAATTGTTGAAATTGATCTGAGGATACGGATACCTTTATACGAATACGGATACAAATACGAATACTTTTATTGCCCCAAGATGGGAAATTTGTTTGAATCGGATTTTTTTAAACAGTAGTAAAAAAACAAACGTGAACATAAAAATAAACAAAACAAAACAACAACAACAACAAAAAAACAACAAAAAAAAAAAAAACAAAAAACAAACAAACAAAACAAAACCCCAACATTTGACTGACAAGAACACACCCACCGATTACAGTGAGTATGTGCACGTATATAACATCACAAGCATCTGTAATGTTAATATCTACCTTGAAAGAAAACGTTTTTAAAAACTGAGACGACACTTCCTATACCACGCGCACAACACACACGCACGCACACACGCAAACAACTCACACACACACACACACACACTGGCGTATCACATGACATTGTAAATTCATAGACCTGAGGCTGACATTTTGACTGTCCTTCAAATGATGCCATGACTATAGGTCTATGCCATGGCGTCATTTAGGAGACGGATAGATGATCACACGAAAGAAAGACGTCCGAGATTTGTTTTGCTCGTCACCGTTCCGTATCTCCTGGAGGAAGACAACAAGGCATTCTTCGGATAAAATATGAGTATCAGATACAATGTGGAAGGCTTTGTTAAGCATCTGCTTCTCACGCAAAGAAGAAAGGCAGGGCTGCTGAACACCAGTTATTTTGCTACTGACGTTGATAAAGCGCTGGAGCTTAGATTATCTTTTAGGCTCATATTCCCAAACCAATAGACACACGAGAAGTTGAGTACACTTTGTTTTAACTCTCTTTTATCAGCGGTCTTTTATTCAAAGTTGTCAACATTAAACTTGCGCAGCTTCCTCAAAAGATACAGGCGCTGTTGGCCTTTCTATGTGCAAAGCATCACACTGTCTGATAACCTATAATAATAACATATTACATGTATCGGGTTTAATAAAAGTAAGGTTATACGCGCGCCCACACGCCACACGCACGCACGCACGCACGCACGCACGCACACACACACACACACTCTTAAAAAGGAACTTAGGGGGTGTTAAGTCGGTCATGTGACATGGATAGTTGGCTCCACACAAACTGCACTGAATAAAAATTGAGTCATCGAAAACTGGGTTACATGCAGTTAATGATCTAATCAGTATAGTATTTTGCAAAATGTGGGCAGTCATGGCGGTGCTGCTGATATAAAAACAAACCACAGTATTTGAGGAGACTGACTCTAAAAGAGGAGAAAGTAGCTGATGTGACGTTTTTAGGCAAGGCATTTCAAAGAAAGGCTAGAGCCAGAGAACGCTAAACTTGTATCGAGATCAATTCTAGGTCACGCCTCAACAGGGGAATTTCTTGATCTAGAATATGATTACAAAGTAAAGTAGGTAACAGTACTGTCAGGGGAGAGAATTGTGCAATATCAACTAACGATCATAGATCAAGTTTGATCAAAGCACAAAAAAAGGTAGGAAAGAAGGGTGCTCTAAGTAAGTGATTGGAATTATCATAGATCAAGTTTGATCGAAGCACAAAAAAAGATAGGAAAGAAGGGTGCTCTAAGTAAGTGATTGGAAGTAGTGAATAAGGAAGACCCCCCCCCCCCATCCCCCCCCCACCCCGAAGGGGGGCGTATCGCATAATTGACTATTCGCCAAGACCGAAACAGCTGTCCACACCGGCTAAACAATCTGGACCCCCCTGGGGGACCTAGATCTAAATTTCCATGCATCAAGGGGCTGGAAATCTAGTCAATATGCCATACACCCCACTTCGGGGGAAAGGGGGGGGGGGTGGGTGGCTTCCATATTCACGACTTCCAGTCACTTGCTTAGCGCGCACCCTTCTTTCCTATCTTTTTTTTTGTGCTTCGATCAAACTTGATCTATGATAATTGGTCGATACTCAACAATTCTCTCCCCTGACAGTGCTTTTACCTACTTTACTTTGTAATCTCCCCTTTTCTTTTCATTTGATCTAGAGTATGTTTTATCATTTTCATTATTACTACTGCAACCCCTTCCCCCCTTTTAGTAGGTTCTCTCTTAGGGTACATGGAAATTTAGCTCTAGGTGAAGGCATGGAATGTATGCCCATTCAGACACCACAGTATATGGCGGCTGTCTTTGCACGTCGGCAAACGTTCCTGCCTTCCACCAGTATGCCGAATGGTGTGCTGACCAGGTCGCCAAGACCGAAACGGCTGTCCACACCGGCTAAACAATCTGGACCCCCCCCCCCCCCCTACGGGGACCTAGATCTAAATTTCCATGCATCAAGGGGCTGGAAATCTAGTCAATATGCCATACGCTTCCATTTGGGGGGGCGGGGGGGGGGGGGGGCTTCCATATTCACTACTTTCAGTCACTTACTTAGCGCACCCTTCTTGTTTTTTTCTTTTCTTTCAAAAAAAATCTTTTAAAGTCCCTTCTATTTATAGAAGCGACGTTTTAGTACGGGTCGCGGTGGGGCAAATTTAATAGCATGTCCATGATGTCAAAAGCGGGCAGGCTAAACCTCTAACAATTGAAGTAACAAGATAAAAATTACATGTCTAGCTACGCTAACCTCGCTGCTGAACGTACATTTGGCGCGAAGAGCCCTATGTGCGTATGTATGTTATGTATGTATGGATATATGTATGTATGTATGTATGTATGTTATGTTGTGTTATGCATGTATGTATGTATGTATACACGTCGAGGTCCTTGAACAGGCTGAAACTGTGAGCATCGAGGCTTTGCTGCTGCGGACACAGCTCCGCTGGGCGGGGCATGTCTCCAGGATGGAGGATCATCGCCTACCAAAGATCACCCTGTTCGGCGAGCTTGCTACTGGACACCGTGACAGAGGGGCACCAAAGAAGAGATACAAAGACTGTCTCAAGAAGTCACTTAGTGCCTGCCAAATCGACCACCACCAGTGGTCTTCGCTTGCTGCGGACCGTGACACCTGGCGCTCCACCATTTACAAGGCAGCTGTCTCCTTTGAGGACTCTCACAGAGCTAGCCTTAAGGACAAGCGGCTCAGGAGAAAAAACAGAGATGCCGCAGCTCAGAACCCCGGCCATACCTTCCCCTGCAGCCACTGCGGTCGAACCTGCCTGTCTCGGATTGGCCTCCGCAGCCACGAACAAGCCTGCAGACGTCGTGGGCAACTCCTATAAAATCTTCGTTCGCGAAGTCAAGCCAAGAGATACACGTATGTATGTGCGTATGTGTGTGTATGTATGTAAACAAGAGAATCTCCGCTATTTCTGTATACACACGCTTGAAACTTGGCAAAATACTTTCTTTAGTAAGTGGCTAAGAGAGCCTCCGAGCATATTGTAACTGAATGTCTCATTCAAGACACAAACAACCGTTTATAGGAAGTCTTTTGACCCAGATTAGAGTCCGTAATTTTTGTCATATTTACTTGAACGTTTGCATATAGCTAGTTTGAAAGAAAGACATTGGATGAGTTCGTTAGACGGCTTTGTATCTTTTCAACATTTTTAGTAAAAGTTAAATCTTTTCAGAAAAGAATTAAAACATTAAAAACCTTTGCTTCGAGAGAAAGTCAGACAGTGGCGGTGACGTAAAAGAGGCAACTCCGTCACCACGCAGGCACCGACATAATACTCTAACTATGAGGTTATTCTCTGTCTCTCTCTGTCTCTCTCTGTGTCTCTGTCTGTCTGTCTGTCTGTCTGTCTGTCTGTCTGTCTGTCTGTCTGTCTGTCTGTCTCTCTCTCTCTCTCTCTCTCTCTCTCTCTCTCTCTCTCTCTCTCTCTCTCTCACTCACTCACACACAAATATGCGCGCATCTCCAGGAATCCGAATCTGACAAACATGCGCGCATCTCCAGGAGGAATAGATCCTCATGCGCCCTCCAGGCGTATGAGGATCTATGTCTCTTGGAGATAATTGGAGCACGCCGCGCACGCACGCACTAACACACACACACACACACACACACACACACACACACACACACACACACACACACACACACACACACACACACACACACACACACACACACGACGCGCTTATGGAAGAGCATGCAGGTGACCCGTGTATTTAGTATATCAGTAGCTAGGTAAAGTCAACCTGCTTTCACACACATTATAGCAAGACTGAAATTATACCGTGAAGTTCTAGTTTTGTCACCATTTTCTTAAGCCTATGTATCGAAAGTGAAACTCACATCATGTAAAATATAAAATTACGTAAAAACTAAAACTTACGTCATGACAAATGACGTTTGACAAATCAATGACGTGTATGTCCCGCGCTCCTTATAGAACTCACTTACGCATTGGCAGATCTGCGAGACTTTTTCAATAGGAGATAATTCAACATCAGAATCAGGTCAAAGAAAAAAAGTTAGAGACCATTGACAGCGAGGACAGCTCTTATATAGAAGGGACTTTGTGGGTTATGGTTCATCCCATCTTGTTTTTTGTGCTTCGATCAAACTTGATCTATGATCATTGGTGGATACTGCACAATTCTCTCCACTGACAGTGCTTCTACCTATTTTCTTTGTAATCTTCCTAAAATATTAGCACTGGCAGTCAGTCTCCCTTTTTCTTTTAATTTGATCTAGAGTATGTTGATGATTGGGTGGTACTAGCTTTGCGATAGATCGGGGTAGCTTATCGTTCGTCTTGAACATGCTATTTATTTTTTGTATGTTAAATGATCTTTTAGGCGGAGAATTTGTAAGGCTGCCAATGTTTGGTTAAGCTGGGATCGGGTAGTATCAGTCTGACAGGTCCCCGATGTAGAGAGTTCAGTCTTTTCAAATGGACATCACTCGAGCCATCCCACGCAGTAGAGACATCCCGGTAAGCAAAGGCCATCGGGCCCAATGCGGCCGTCATGGGCCCGAAAAAGTTGTGGGCTACTGGGGATAGTCTATATATGATCTAATAAGGGCGTAGAAGAACAGTAGACGCGTTTTCCTATCAGTAATATGTAATATGCATATCTAAAGAGAGAGAGAGAGAGAGAGAGAGAGAGAGAGAGAGAGAGAGAGAGAGAGAGAGAGAGAGAGAGAGAGAGAGAGAGAGAGAGAGAGAGAGAGAGAGAGAGAGAGAGAGAGAGAGAGAGAGAGAGAGAGAGAGAGAGAGAGAGTGTGTGTGTCAGTAGTGCAGAATGAGCTCCGTCAGCCTGTCCCACACCGGGTGACGGGGTGCCGCGTCTCCGTGCATGTGAAACACGTTCCTGTCAGGCACCACACGCAACAGACGCTGCAGGGACACGCGGGCCGCGTCAGGGTGGTGAGGCCCCGGGGCCAGTAGCTGGGCTGGCTTCTCCAGGAAGAGGACGAGGACGCGGTCCGGCATGGTGTCGGTGATGCTGCACTCGGCGTGGTGCACTAGCACTCCGGCCCAGCGGTCCTGTAGGAAGTTCCTCGTCACTACCAGTAGGACCTAGACAGGGACAGTAAAAGGATCGCCTGTAATGATAACGTAACCATAATAACTAATCGATGGCGCACATTACGATAGATGAACACTGAAATTGTGTTTCCATAAAGTTACGCGACGGTGGTGAGGCAGGCAAAAAGCAGCTCAGCGGCAGGCGAAAAACAACAACAACAACAAACAAAATATGACATTAATAAAACGCAACCCCCCAAAACAACAACAAACACACGCTTCTTGTGTTTTCATGTAACGAAGCGACAGGAAGAATCGCTCCCCTGTTTTAAGCTGTTCCGAATTATCGCGAAGGAAAGCCACGCTCTCTTCACTGCAGAACTGCGACCAAATCCCAGTGAGCAAAGGTCCTCGGACCCGCGCCAGCCGCATTGGGCCCACATACGACTGTGCACGGGCCCACTGCGGCCGTCGTGGGCCCGAAGACATTTTGCTACATGGGATCGCCGTTGAATCGCGCCATGGGGAGGTACAATTTTGTCGCGCCGTTGTCGCAAAGCAGTTGCTCCGCTTTCCCGCCGCTGTCGCGCAGCGCATTTGGTGACACTCATTCTTTACCTCTAAATTCTCGATTTTTGTCACTGTCGCTTAATGAAAACACCCCTCAGCACATTCAAGCTGCTATCTGAAGGACTGTATTGCAATTCTAGAGACACATCGAGCATGATAGTTGTGATGAAGCTCTATGCCCATGCATAGAGTTCACACAGGCTTTATGTATTTTACGGTCTTGTCAGCGGTTTGTCTTGTGACAAATATCCCGTGTATGCACGCGGTCACGTGCAATCATAAGAAAAGCGTTTGGCACGGAGTTTTAGGCGGGAGTTCAGTCTAACCGAGGAGCGACTCAGGAGGACGTCCACGGTAGGAGAAACGGGGGACTACTCAGAAGCGTGCGACGCGAGAAACTACACGCCTAGACGTGGAAGGACAGAACGTTACAGAACGATAACACTAGTGAAACAGGTTGGATTGTGAAGACAATTACATAGCCTGGCTTTTACGTTGTGTATGTGTATGCGGTGTTGACGTGCTTGTAGTAAAATGTGTATGGTGTAAAGAATCTTTTGAGTTTATCTTATTTGTTTTGTTAAGAGTAAAAGGGCCTAGAAGAAAGCGAAATAGTGTTTGAGTTGTACCGCGTGAATGCGCCCGTCTGAGTCAGTGGTGGTGCATGCGTCTGTTGTGTTGTTAGTCTGTGCGTGCGACTGGGGAGAGTCTGGGTGCGTTATAATAGTTCAGGGATGGTGCCAGATTAGCTTGGGCGCCAAGCTATTATGGCACCATCCTTGAACTATCATGCTCGATCCATGTCTTTTTTTGTGGTCTGTCGGGGCTGAATGAGTTAAGAACTAAATCAGAGCACTGCAGGCCAACGATCTTGTAGGAAGTTCTACGTAATAATAGACCTTTGGCCCTCCATAGACACCCCCCCCCCCCCCCTTACGGGGGATCGGAGACTATGTTTTTCTGAAAGTCTATCCGAAACCACGTACGATCCTAGGTGTTTGCCAAAAGAAAAACCGTATCGAAAATACCATAGAGTTTGACGGAACCCACCCCCCCACAGTGGTCATAATTTTGGGGCGTAAGGGTTCTAGATGGATATTAGAGCTATGAAAACTACAAGAAAATACTTATTATTTGGTATCGGTGTTTTCGGCCTTGTCGGGCATTCAGAAAATAATAAACTTTATTATATTCTTGTTTTTATACATGATGTCACAGCATTCCATATTTGGACCTTATGAATATGACACCATTTTTTTAGGTGCGGTGTTCTGATGCATTTCTTCCATGATTAATAGAATTACACGCACACAAAAGACTTTTAATGTGCTAAAATTCTTTCAGTGATATATGTGCACTTGATATTTGACAGTTTGTAAAATCTGGTGACGTCATATAATAGTACCTTGAGCTTAAAGTGGATTGATTTTGACTCTGTTTCCGGAATATGAATTTTTACAGCTAAGTTTTGTAATTCAGGCCCGCCGTGAGATGGCCTTGGTTGCCTGCTCGGCGTTAAACCCAGATAACTTCGTGAAGGTCACGTCTAATCGTTTATCAACTATTCATAGCAATTCCTTAAATGTTATCACTTTCAGAAAGATCTTTTTATTACATTTTAAAACATTTATTTATGTTGTTTTTTCCATAAAGTACAACTTAAGGTGACCTTGAACATTAAATAACACCTGTCAAGGTCACCAGTCGAAAACATTAAATCGTTTAAGTTTTTATTGATGATATATTATAACATTGGTATATATGTTTTCATCATAGTATGTCAAAGATTGGACACCTATTCTTCTGACAAGAAGGTTATTTCGCGAAAAATGAAAGTTAAAAAAGATGGCGCCGCGATGACGTCACCATTTTGCTTTTTAGACATTGACTCATTGTAAATGGTGGTTAAATGTATTCTGTTTCCAAAGATACCAGTCATTTAGTTCTGTGTTTCTTTTACGGGAACTGCATCTTTAACCCCAAAAGAAAAATATAGGGTCCAAAAAAGGAAAATATGACCATAGTACATGCCCTCCTATATTCAATACGGTATTTATTTTTGGTAAACACCTACGGTTCGTCTTCATAGGTGATTGACTTCCAAAAAAAAGTGGTCTCCAATCTCCCGCAAGAAGGGGGGGTTTGGGGTGGGGTGGAGGTGTTCACATTCCTATCTGACAACATGTGCTCTGTGTGAACATCTTTAGAAACTAAAAATTAGCCCATTTTAGTCAAGATCTCAACACAAGAAGATGAAAATTTGAACAGAAATAAGATGCCACTCGCAAACCCACCTTCCAGCTGTCGTCCAGAAGTTGTAGCGAGGTCTCCGCCCACAGGTCCCCCGGCAGAATCTCCTCATAAGGCAGCAGCACCCGCACGCCCTGTCTCTCTCGCAAAATGTCCCTGACCTTCACCGCCAGTTCAAGGTCACGGTCAGCGTGAGCCAGCATGACGTCCTTGCGGAACGTCAGACGTCGGGGCAGCGGTAGGTGACGTAAGACTCGCCACGCGTAGCGCACGTACGTCCAGTTGCGGGAGATGACGAAAGTGAGAACCAGACCCAGTATCTGAACAGGAAGAGGAAGAGATATGTGACGTCATCGCAGTCATTATCAGTGTCAAAAATCGAATAAAGTCGGGATAAGACGTAATACTTGTACACTATTCCGCATAAGTTAAGGCCCAGCGTCTCTTTTCAGTAGCTCCCCCACCCGGGTCTGCGCTGGGGAACTTGGGTGGGATTAACTACTTTTTAGTTCTCAGGGTCACCTTGGTCAGCCCCACAGTGTGGGATTTTCCCTCTATTCTGGGGCATGTGTTTCTGTCTATCCTTGGTACATTCACTTGTATTTTCCTTTTTTAAACTCTCCCTACTGTCTGCACTTCTGTAGGTCTTGATATTGGATGTGTGTTGTTACATGGTCTGGTTAGGTTTATTTAGCGTATTAGACTGTCTGGCGACATAATTCAATATTTTGTTTAGTTTATTTTTCACAAGCAGTGCAGGCACGTCCTAAAAAAGTCTTGTTGCTGTCGGGACGTTAAGCAATGTACAACCTAAACCTAAACCTCTTTTCAGTAGCTCTCACAATTTTTTTCTCCAATAATGTAGAGTGCTATCAGGTGTAAACTGAGTTACACTGTGGCTTTACACACTGCCCTACATGTCTAAACCTGTTTTGCAGACGCTGCGATTCAGTAACTGAGTACAATAACGTTTGAAAAATTGGCCAATTTTCGAAAATTGCACTAAACTTTGGCCATTTCAGCGTACACAGCAATGCTGCTGCAGGATATTGGTATAATGCACGTGCAAAAATGGACACCGGTTAACACTTTTCCGTAAACACTGGGCACAAACGGGTACTTAAAGGGCGGTAACGGGAGAAAAAAATAAATTGTGAGAGCTATTGAAAAGAGACGCTGGGCCTTAACTTATGCGAACTAGTATAGTATCATATCAAAACAGGCAAGGACAGTAATGTAACGTAATGTACTATTTTTTGGAACTCGAAGTCTGCCGCTGGGCTCAATGCGTATACTGCCAATTCCATGTTTCAGTGGATGCGTTTTATCGTCAGGAATGTTGGCCAGTTTGTTCATTGTCATCCTGCAGGACACGTCGCAACAAAACCCGCCACCGACGGCCAAAGTTAAAAACAATTAACGTTGAGCCGAAGGCGCTTACGATTCTCTCTCGTACCAGAGTCAAACGCGATATGACTGGGCCAGCCAGATTAACCCACCTGCAGCAGAAGCCCGACCACCGCGGCCCAGAAGGCCGTCTGTCCCACACAGCGCCGCCAGTGTCCCTTCCACTCGGCCATCACCGCCCCCGTGCTCGACATCCTCCCGTCCTGCGGGTGAAACAATTAACTGTTAACAACTTGAAGTGAGGCACTTCATGTTAACTCTTTGGCTGTCGGTAGACGTTCCGTCGCGATGATTCCGGCAGGAATCATCACGACGAAACAAGCTACCGACAGCCATACTGTTAACGTCCAATAGTAAAAACAGTGGAAACAGTGCACGTTCAAACAGTGGTTTACTGAGGAAATGTAATGTGGTGGGTCGTTTCTTAAAGCAACATTTCAACTGCCTTTACACTTATTGAAGACTGCAACAGTGTTCAGGCGTGTCTAAATGATTACACCTCTATAACTTCCGTTGGGTTCCCCAGGCAATAAAAAAACCAAAAAAAAAAAAACCCCAAAACAAACAACAACAAAAAACAAAAACAAAAAAAAAAAAACGA
>BTPG01000002.1:102569521-102724521 GCA_036245525.1 Semisulcospira habei | reverse complement strand
GTGTGTATTCATGTAGTTTGTAGCAAGGACAAGAATGAATAAAGGTCTGCGCACCTATTCTTTTATCCTTGCAAAATAAAGTTTCATTTCATTTCATTTCTCCCCCCTCCCCCTCCACCACCCGGGTCTGCCCTGGGGGATCTGGGTTGGGTTAACTACTTTTTAGTTTTCAGGGTCACCCTGGTCAGCCCCACATGGTGGGTTTTCCCCTCTATTCTGGGGCATGTGTTTCTGTCTAGCCTTGGTCGATTCACCTGTATTTTCCTTTTTCAAACTCTCCCTAATGTCTGCACTGCCTGTAGCTCCTGATATTTGATGTGTGTTTTAAAATTTTTAAATTTATATTTTTATTTTTTATATTTTATATTCTACTTTTTTTTTGAGGGTGGGGGGGGGGGGGGGATGGGTCTTTTTACTTATACATGTTTTATATTTTGCTGTATCGTCTGATGTATTTTTATATGTGTAGAGTAGCAGGACAGTTTGGAAGTTAGGCATTGCTATGCCTAAAACCTTTTATCCTGAATACAAACGTTTCATTATCATCATCATCTCTCTCTCTCTCTCTCTCTCTCTCTCTCTCTCTCTCTCTCTCTCTCTCTCTCTCTCTCTCTCTCTCTCTCTCTCTCTCTCTCTGTATGGCTAGAAGTAAAAATTAATAACTCATCGCCAATTATAACGGGTTATGTATATAGAAATCCATCGTCCACTGTCGAGTGGTATGATGACTTTGTGCAGATGATGGATAAAGTGAATGATTCTGACAAAGATGTACTGCTGTTAGGTGATTTTAACATTGACTTACTGAAAACAAATCCCACGTGGCAATCGACAACAACTCTTTTTGGGTTGAAGCAACTAATCCAAGCTCCTACTAGAATAACCCAATCATCCGCTACACTCATTGATCACATCTATACCAACAACTGTAAGTCAGTACTAGAGACCAGCGTCCTCCCACTAGCTGTCAGTGATCATTTTCCCATCACCTGTACATGGTCGTGCAAGATGCCCAAACAAAAGAGGGATCAGCATGTGTACATTACCTATAGGTCTTTAAAAAAAATAAACAAAGATGCTTTTTTACACGATCTTAGCCTTACACCGTTTCATGATGTGTACAATTGTACCAACCCAGATAAGGCTGTCTCTCTCTTACTTGATCTGTTCCTAGGGGTGCTAAACAAACATGCGCCAGTAAGAAGAAAGCGAGTCCGATCCCGCCAGCCTCCCTCATGGATAACCGACGAAATCAAACAAGCAATGGATGATAGAAATAAGGCTAAGAAAGAAAAGAACTTTCATGAATTTAAAAGATTGCGAAATAAAGTTAAGTACTTAATTAGAGAGGCGCAGAGATCGTTTGTAACCAAAACAGTCGAAGAAGACAGAAACCCTTCCTCTATCTGGACAGCACTTAATACGCTTACCAACAACAAGCGTAAACAGTGCAAAACCATTCCAGAAAACCTCTCCGCTGAGGAGTTTAATAACCACTTTCTATCAGCCCCCAAAGACTTACTCAGTTCTCACAATCGCAATCAGTCGATATATTCCACACCAGAAAAGCTAACTAAGTTCTGTAAGCAAAGATTGTCCTCAGATGATATTTTCGTCATCCCTGATATTGCTGTACACGAGGTAGGCAAATACATTTCTATCCTAAAAAAGAAAACGTCTTCTGGCAGTGATGGTATCAATGGATATATCCTTGGCCTGTCGCAACCATACATAGTGGGACCTCTTACATACATTTATAACCTATGTATACAAAAAAATGTCTTCCCAGCAGCTTTCAAAAAATCAAAAATAGTTCCTGTTCCTAAAGCAAACGATTCTTCTGAAATTAATAACTTTCGCCCCATTTCCCTTCTATCAGTTCTCTCGAAGCCTCTGGAAAAGCATGTTCACAAGCATCTTCTGGAATTTCTTGAAAAAAGGTTCCTATTATATCATTACCAGTCAGGTTTTCGTCCCAAGCATTCATGCCACACTGCACTCGCACGAATAGTGAATTCGTGGGTCAACAGCATAAATGATAATAAAATGGCTGGTGCTGTTTTCTTGGATCTAAGAAAAGCGTTTGATCTTATCGATCATACCATCTTACTGAAAAAGCTTGCCACCTACTTAAACAAAAAGAGCCCCTCAGCTCTTTCGTTTCTGAACTCCTATCTTACAAAAAGAACAGAAACAGTCTATGTCAACGGAAAATGGTCTTCTGAACAATTTGTGGAGTATGGAGTGCTCCAGGGGTCTATTTTAGGCCCACTACTGTTTTGTATCTTCGTTAACGATCTACCGTTACATGTAACGTGTAGTGAGACTGAGTGTGACATGTTTGCCGACGACTCAACATTGCATTCCGCTGGTAAAACTGTGCCTGAAATTGAAAATAATATTCAAGAGAGTCTTCATGAAGTCTCTCGGTGGTGTAATGAAAATCGCATGCTTGTAAATCCCACAAAAACAAAAAGCATGCTTATCACAACCCGCCAGAAACATCAGCTCAAACCTCCATCACTCAACCTTTCTTTGGACTCCATCTCAGTTGAGCAGGTCAGTCAACACCGCCTGCTTGGAGTAATAATAGATGATGATCTAAGCTGGCATAACCACCTATATTATATGAGAAAACATTTGTCCAAAAAGTTGTTTCTACTTTCCAAACTTAAAACGATCATTGACCTTAAGACGCGCAAACTATTTTTTAATGCCTACATTAAACCACACATTGATTATGCCTCAACAATATGGGATGGCTGCAGTGAAAATCACTTCAAGAAGATAAACTCATTATACAAGCGCGCTGCTAAGCTTATCCTCCCTGATCCGTCTTTATCCACTGATGCCAAGCTGCAGGCCATCGGACTTCTCCCTCTGGTTAAGCACCTCGCACTAAACAAATGTGTACTGATGCACAAAATTCTTAACGGGAAAGTTCCACCTTACTTATCTAGGCTTTTTTCGCCAACTGAAAAAAAATACAGCACCTCCAGGAACAGTCTCTCTATAAAAAGGCCCCGTATAGACCTGTTCAAATCTCCCCCACCCGGGTCTGCCCTGGGGGACTTGGGTGGGGTTAGGTATTTTTTAGTTCCCATGGTCACCCTGGTCAGCCCCACAGGGTGGGTTTTTCTCTCTATTCTGGGGCATGTGTTTCTGTCTACCCTTTGTTCATTCACCTGTATTTGCCTTTTTAAAACTCTCCCTACTGTCTGCACTGCCTGTAGCTCTTGATATTGGATGTGTGTTGCTAAATGGTCTTAGCTTTATTTATGCCCCATGTGTTAGGTTTATTTAACGTATTTGACCGGCTGGCGACATACATTCAATGTTCTGTTTTTTATTTTTTCACAAGCAGTGCAGGCACGTCCTGAGAAAGCCTTGTTGCTGTCGGGACGTTAAGCAATGTACAATCAATCAATCAATCCTGTTCAAATCTAGCCTGTCTTATTCAGGTGTTCTTTTATGGAATTCTCTTCCTCCCACTATTCAACAAACCACGTCCCTCTCTCTGTTTAAAAGTAGAGTACATGATTACCTTCCTAAGACATCGTTATGCTGATCCTTTCTTCTTCTTTGTTTTTTTTTTTGACATAATACGCTTCATGTTTTTTAATTTTTTTTTCATCTAGCCTCCAAATTGTTTGTTCAGTTTTCTAACTTGTTTTTGATAGTACACAAAATAGCATACCTACTTATATGTTAGATAATTATGTGCGCACGTACGTGTGTATGTGTATGTACAGAAGTGCGCATGTGCACGAGTACATGTATATGTGTGTCTGTGTGCGTGTGTGTATGCGTG
The DNA here is from genome assembly GCA_036245525.1 of Semisulcospira habei. Lineage (NCBI taxonomy): Eukaryota > Metazoa > Mollusca > Gastropoda > Semisulcospiridae > Semisulcospira > Semisulcospira habei. The sequence continues at coordinate 102,720,710 of BTPG01000002.1, read as the reverse complement.
TGTGTGACGTTTATTATTAGTTAGTTTTTGTTGTTTGGTTGGTGTTCCTTAAGTAGCTTAGCAAGGACAGATTGTAAGAAAGGCCTGCGCGCCTAATATCTCAATCCTTGGAAAATAAAGTTTCGTTCGTTCGTTCGTTCGTTCGTTCTCTCTCTCCCTCTCCCTCTCTCTCTCTCTCTTGCATTGCTTTTGTATTTTCCCCCCCACAATTTCCGTTTATTTCTTCATGTTTCGATTTATTGTGTTTCTCTTACTCTTTGCTATTAATGTTTCTTTTCTAACAGGACAGTTTGTAAGAGAGGCGGCGTTTCGCCTAAAACTTTATCCTGTCAATAAAACGTTTCATCATCATCATCATCTCTCTCTCTCTGACAGTTTGATTTAGGAAGACTTCTTATAGAAAGACAGTTGAGTCCGTAATTTTCGTTCTAGTCACTTGGAATTTTGGATAGCTAGCTTTGAAATAGACATTGGATGAGTTCTTTAATCCAGCGTTGTCAGTACCTCTTCAACGTTTTGAATAATATTTCATTTTGTTTTACAGGTTTTGGATCCAGTATATACTCCAATCAAACAGTCAGCCATGGCAGAGGCTGTGTGGAAAAAAACAGTCAGAGGTTGCGTGCCTTTTGGATAAGTGACGTGAAACATCATATGCGTCACTGTGTACACATCGTCATGAAACTAGCGATGCCATGACGTCAAGCCTATAGTGAGGTCATTTTGCTGCTCGTGCTATTAATCTTCAGAATTCCTGTCGCTACACAAACCCACAAAGCGTACTAATGACGGGAAGCACCGTGTTACCGTCTTTATTTGATTGCGCCGGCATGTGTGTTGATCAGAGATTGGCTTAGACAGGTGGGAAGTGGATCAGAAGGATAAACTTAAAAATATGAACAACTCTGAATGTTCCAAAAAGAAAAACGCAGGTGAGCTCCAAACAATACGGTAGACTTTCGAATGAAATCCTCATCTTGTTTAAGTTTGCTGTGGAAATCACTTCATGCGAAATCATGAGATCGGTCATGTGATCCCCAGTCTAAGAATTGTAACGCGCGTGCAAATGAAAATCAGCTCGTGCACGCGGAATCGAAAGAGCAGACGACAATAAAACATAACGCGTTTAAAATACATCAGTGATCGTCTGTTGTTTACCATAGTAGGCGCGCGCGCGCGCGCGCGCGTGTGTGTGTGTGTGTGTGTGTGTGTGTGTGTGTGTGTGTTTGTGTGTGTGTGTGTGTAATGGCCTCTTGTGCCTCCTGTGACAGTAGGTCGTAGACCAAGCACATACTAAAGAACAGAGCTTGGAGTCCCTGCCGTATGTTAAAAACGTTGTAGGAGTCGTAGCGCGGCGCTAAACGACAGAAATATGAAAAAGGAAAGGAAGGAACAAGAGAAGCAACCACCTGGAGCTCCCGTGTAACCGTAAACTCATGTAAAAGGTTTTATTAATGCACAAGCCACTGTCAGCTACTGCGACGTGACAGATTTCAGACCTCCCACAATTTTGTCCACAAGAAATTGAAGAATTTGGGCGGATAAATAGATTCCACGTCATTAGCATATATGCCGTCGTCTTGCTGTCGAGTGACGTAAATGTTTTCTTGTGATGGTAACAAGAAAAACATTTACGTCACTCGACAACAAGATGACGGCATATTCTTGTTCATAATTCCTTTGACGCCTCATTCTTGTAGTACATATGAAAACACTGTACTCCTTGGGAAAGTTCTTTACGGGAAAAAAGAGAAAAATACTAAGTAATTCTGTACCACCAGCTAATACTTTTGTCAAGACAAATCTACGGCAGAGATACAAGCATCAAGGGTTCAAAACTGGAGATTTCTTCCGGTCTAACGACGAAAACAACCTACCCGTCGCAACGGATCCGCTCGGATTTTAGTGTGCGCCATGACACCTATAGTCAATTTAGACCTTCCGAGAGAGTGAAGATCCTATATATCTTGTGCCACCACCATCTTATCAGCTAAGTTAGTGCGCCACTGATTTTCAGCGGTTGGCTTCTGGGCCTCGGTTCTAGAGCCCCCCCCAAAAAAAAAAAAAAAAAAAAAAAAAAAAAATAAATAAAATAAAATTAAAAAAAAAAAAAAAAAATAAATAAATAACTGAGGCCCAGCCGGGGTTAACTTACGAGTGGCTACGGTTGCTACTTCGTTCATAACTGCGTGATTATATCACGTTATGTCCATTTTACCGCTGAAGTGTATGCGCCGCTCAATTCCACCAAGCGTCAGAGCCGAGGTAAAACCTATTTATAGCTCTAAACTCCAGGTACTCGAGAAAAACAGAAAGTCTGATATAACGGCCTGTTTGGGCTATATCATGGTCAGGTGTCTTAATTAATCTGTCCGTTAGTGAAACATGCAGCTTTGTCCAGAAGTTAATGTCACAGGTTTGTACGGTCACCGCGGACTCGGGGTTGGTGACTTATTGTCTTCTGCTTTCACGGAGCTGTATAATTATAGGGACGAGAAAATCGACTTGCGGTGGCCGAGAAGCGGAACGGGATACATCCTCTGCTTTTTCACGACAGCTCTTTAAACGTTCTTTTACTTAATTTATTTCATTTGCAATTTGTACACTACAGATAACTTCGCACATATTAAATGTCAGGTGACCCCTATAGGCCCGATTAGACCCGAATAGTGTATATCTCTGCAATCAGATTGTTATATGCTACGTACGTTGAAAACAGTACTGACAACAGTCATTACAGCACCTGCAGCACACACGGGTAGTCGCGCCCGTTGTCGTCGTAGTCGTCGTCGTAGCCCGTGGCGTGGATGCGGCCGTCCAGTCGCACAGCCGTCCTGCTCAACCAGCGCACAAAGTCCAGCCCGGCGCACGTACAGCTCAGCGGGTTTTTACTTAAACGCACGTGCACCGTGTGGTTCTGGGCCAAGGAGTCCAGTAGACGGCGCTCGTGCGGCAGCAGTGTGGTCAGCATGTTGTTAGACAGGTCCAGTAGAGAGAGGTCTGTCTGTTGGTCCAGATCTACAGGTACAGACTGCAACAAAAAACACAATAGAATATGGGCTTGGCAACATGTTGTTAACTCATTCAGCCCCATGCACGTGTTTCCTAAATTTTGAAGGTTTCATCTAACGACTATGCACCTGTTGAAGGAGATAGATCGACCATGATAATTCAAGGGTAGTGTCAGATTATCTTGGCGCCGACCGGCCGGTCGGCGCCAAGCTAATCTGGCACTTCCCTTAAATTACCATAGTCGAGCCATCGCCTGCTGTAGTGCGTTGTTACGTGGTAGTCGTAGTCGTAGTATGATACAATCACACCAGACGCACGCACGCAGCGTCCTTGTAAAGAAACTTTACTCATCTGCAACTCGTCACACGTGGCACAAGGTTGTAGACCACTCTGGAGAAACAGTTCCAACAACATTTTGCTGCAGCGATGCGATCTCCACACAATGCACTCACAAATGCACCAACTCCTCTACAATGCATCAACACTTTTGACACACTGCGTCTCTCATACAATGTACACACATATTTCCTAACACGCTCATTTATATTATTACAGTTTTCCAGAATAATCCAGCAAATTTGCACAACACAACCAATCAGAAAAGAAAACGTAACCAATTATTCATGAAAAAACAATGCTCTAAAAATAACTACAAATTTCCACTACCATCTAAGCGCCTTTGATACAATGTTACGAAATGTTGCCGACAACTTTATATTTGAGGTCACTAGAAAGATTGCGACCCCGCTCGAACCTTCCAGTCTAATATAGGTCAAACTTTACAACATTGTATCCAAACTGTTCGTTACAACAAAAGAAAACGAATCCTACTAACAGGGTACGTAATTCTTATCCAAAACAACGCAAATGAATATTGGATATCTCCCATGACCAACACACACATGCTCTCAAAAAATAGCACAACCACAAACGTAACAAGCGTCAATGTTGAATGGGTTAACTCATTCTGCTCCAGGACCGAAATCCGCAAATTTTGAAGTTGCTCCCCGAATACTGTATTACACGTCTGGAAACAGATTGAGCGTGATATGTCTTGCCGTGGCGTGTCAGAGTTGAATGAGTTAAACAGATTTACTAGTAGCGGAGAGAGGCCTGTCTGTTGGCCAGTTTCAGTTTACAGGTACAGACTGCAAAATAAAGCACTCCCAAACCAGATAGGTGAGGCTAGCGCTGACAGAATTGTATACAAACCAAGAGGAATAATAGGCGGGGGCAGGGGATCTAACTGTTTGTCTGTCCGGCGCTGAGTGATTCCTCTTGGTTTGTATAAAATAAAATACGACACGACTGGGCAGTATGTTGTTAACCCATTCAGTCCTGACGCACTACAGCAGGAGATAAACCGACCATGATAATTCAAGGGTAGTGCCAGATTAGATTGGCGCCAATAGGCGCCAAGCTAATCTGGCACTACCCTTGAATTATCATGGTTGGTCTATCTCCTGCAACTGGTACATAGTCGTTAGATGACGTCTCCAAAATACGGGCGTGGGGTTGAATGATTTAATGTTAGACAGGTCTAGCAGAGATTGGTCTACCCGTTGGTCAAGGTCGGCAGGCACAGACTGTAATAAAACACAAGATGATTGTGGATTATTGTTAGACAGGTCTAGCAGAGGTAGGTCTGCCTCTTGGTCAAGGTCGGCAGGCACAGACTGTAATAAACACAAGATGATTGTGGATTATTGTTAGACAGGTCTAGCAGAGGTAGGTCTGCCTGTTGGTCAAGGTCGGCAGGCACAGACTGTAATAAAACACAAGATGATAGTGGATTATTGTATGACCCGTTCAGTGTCAGTTGACGCAGACTGTGCATCTGCAATCTTATTTCAATCAACACCAACAAACCCGAGCCATCCCATAAACATTATTCAAAGTAGTGTTAGCAAAAGGTATAGATCCTCATGAGTCCTCGCAAATGCAATTGGGTGGTGTTCAAACTCTCTCGGCACTGAACGTGATAAACAGACTTGGCATTGGGATTTGTCAGAGGAGAACCCAACGAAGAAATAGATATTGTTAGAAAAGACAGCTACAACCCATTTATTAATATTTCAAAATACACACAAAACAAGTACACAATATGCTACTTATCTTAGTGATTCGAAGATGCATCAAAGTCTAGTCCAGCGTATCTTTTAACGAAGCGAAGAGTTGCGTTAAGATGTGACCAAGCAAGCAAGCGTTTCGTTTGTTCTGGCAATAATCTTAATGCAGTGTATGTAACCAAAAGCCATAATTTTGTCTCAGCTTTGAACAATGAATTTGTTCCGATGTTGGCTTTCTATAGAGTATTTAGCTAATATTTGCACTCACCTCTGGTACCTCTCTTCCTTTATAATAAAATACTCACGCAGACAACAAGCTTTTGCTATCTTTTATTTGAATACGAGTTTTAACAGAAAAATTGGACAAATTGTGATGTAATTGTCATTTCTATGCGTGTTTCTTTCTTCGTGGAGATTATTTTTTCCTCATAATAGCATAATTATTTGCATTTGTAATATTTTAAAGAACGATTATGCCACATTATTACGTCATCTGTTACGTCACCTTTTGTTAACATTATGATGCTGTTAGCATAGGCCTATCCAGTCATACGGCAACATTAGTGAGTTTTCGTTTGCACCGAACCGGCTTATGATGATAAATGACTCTTGGAGGTGTTTAGAGTACGTGATGCCTTTGCTTATGGTAGAATCTGGTTATCCGCCGTGACTTCGCTGTCGTTTGTTGCTGGGAGTCGTTCGGCGCAAACGTAACTTATTATATTCGGGTAAACCTCAGCATTGGCTAAAGAAGGCTAATAAAGCCGACTTTGGTGTTGAGTGTTTTTTCACCATTGTTACCTATTTTTCATCATATTTACCATAGTGCTCATAGGTCTTTGGACCGACGACGGCTGCAGTTGGCCCGCGCACGGCTGTGCGCTGGCCAACTGCAGCCGCCATCGGCCCAAAGACATTTTGCTATCGGGGGTACCTAAATTACCTGAAATCTGTTGCTGGCCAGAAGGAGGCTTTGGAGACGAGGCTTCACACAGAGCATGTCGGGGGGCAGAAAGTAAAGGTCGTTGTTGGAAAGGTCAAGGTGTTCCAGCAGTTCCAAGGGGCTCAGTAGCTGTGTGACATGCCCCATGACGTAATCCTGGTCCAGAGTCACATCGGCCAACCCTAGATGACGTAGGTTGGTCATTTGACGAAACGTGTCATCGTCCGGTGTGCTGCAGTCGTTTCCGCTGAAAATGAGCGTTTGAAGTGACGTCAACCCTGTGATCTTGACCTCACATTCGCGGACTCCGACGTAGGAGATGTCAATCGTAGTCAGACTGTGGCCGTGAGGAAAGTGCATGCTACGCGCGAGCGATCCGAAGCGGTTTGCCGCGCCTGACATATTTAAATACGACAATTTAGGTAGACCAGCTATCATCAGATCCTTGGTTTTATTATTATCGTGATTTTCTGACGGTTGATACCTTTCGGGCCAGCGCGAAAATAACAGTTGATCAGAAAGGTCAAGCCATTCGATGTTTTTGAAACATATCAGCAATTTCAACATCTCCACCGGCGGCAGCTTATGGATCTGATTACCGGACAAATCAGCTCGCTTTAGACACTCACAGAATGGACTTCCAATCTCAAAAGCACTGTATTCAAGATTGAAAACAAATGCGAACTTGATTATGACGGTTTCGATGCACATGGTGTTGAGATAGCGCAAGTTAGCTGCACTTAGTACAGTAGGATAAATATTCTTGTTACGTGAGAGTTCAAGAAATGACATTGTTTGATTTTGCAGCCCGTATAATAAACTCAGCGATAAGTCAAGCGAGTGTTGTGGTCTAAGGTATCTCAGAGTTTTCAAACGAGGAAGGTTACAAAACGCACACGCTTCCACAGAAAGCACATAACATACCATGTCCAAGATCTCCAAAGACGAGTTTTTAAATGCCTGAAAGGTTGTGTTTCTGAGATGCACCATGCGACAGTTTTGATTCAAGTTGAAGGTGGTGATGTTTGTCAGTCCGGCAAAGTCCTGGTCAAAGTGCGCGTCAGCAAAAGTGTCAATGGACAGTGTCCGTAGTGAAGACAGAGAGGTGAGCGCGGGCATGTTGTAGGTGCCCACTCTCCTGTCGTCGTTCCCGTGCAGAGTCAAGATGTGAAGGGAGACCAGCGGGCTGAAGACGCCTGCAGGGTAAGCGTCCGTCTTGAGCACAAGGTGGTTGTAACTCAGGTCCAGTTCCCTCAGATTGCCAAGACCGGAGAAAGCCGCCGTTTGTAAGAGAGTGAGGTGGTTATGACTGAGGTCTAGCTTGCTCAGCTCCGTCAGTCCAGCAAAGCTGTGGTTGACGATCTCAGTCAGGCCGTTGTCGCCCAGCATCAGAGACTCCAAGCCGGGTACGTGAAAAACGGCTGTGGTGGGCACTCTGGTCAAGGCGTTTGAACTCAGGTCAAGCGTGACCAGGCGCGGCACGTCAGCCAGAAGCATGTCCGGCAACTGGAGAAGGCCCGTACGACGTAATGCCAGTGACGTCAGTTGAATCAGGCCGCGGAAGGTGTCTTGTGGAAGAGGCAGAAGGCCGTTATCACTCAGATCAAGCTCTTGCAACTGGGACAAGTCCTGAAAGGCGTCGTGGGGCACGGTGCTGATGAAGTTGTGGCTGAGGTTCAGACGACGGACTCCGGCCAGCTGTGGGACGTTCAGGCCGAGTACATCCGTCAGGTTGTTTTTGGACACGTCCAGAGATGTCACGATACCAGGCCACGTGGCCGGAATTCTAGTCAGACGGCGATAACTGCACAGCACATTCAAACCGTCACTGGTCACTTGAAACGGGCAGGTGGCACTGCCAGTGGGAAATGACGTCAGAATATAGACTGCCTGCAGCAGGAGACGCCAGTGAAAATGTGCTTGTGTTGTCGGGGTCATTGTGAGAATCCTTCGTGTGTGGTTTTGGACCTTTATTTCTGCAAAGCCCTGTAAGGCGTGAAAGAACAGACCGTCACACAAATGTATTTATTACTCCGCCGTGAGATGGCCTTAGTCACCTAATTGCCATTAACTCATTCGCGGCCAGCCGCATCCGGACGCGCGGCATAAACCGCGCATCCGGATGCGGCTTGCCGCAAATGAGTTAACCCGTTCAGTGCCAGTTGACGCACACTGTGTTTCTGCAATCTTCGTTAATTCACACTTAATAAACCCTAGCTGTTCCAGGAACATGGATTTAAAGTGGTGCCAGAAAAACGCATAGATCATAATGAGTCTGCGCAACTGTTGGCGCTCATGGGGATCGTTACCTCTTGAAATTGGGTGGTACTGTAATTTTCTCGGCACTGAACGGGTTAAACCTTAATAACTGACAGTATTTGTTACATACCAATTGATGCAACTAATTGATGGCTTAACGCCATCCAGCCCCTTCGCGCCACTGCTATTACGCGATATGAACTCTGCGATTCGCTTAAAATTAACCCTTTGGCTGTCGGTAGTGGTTTTTGTTGCGATTATTCCTACAGGAACCGCTACCGACAGACAAAGGATTAACTCATTCGCGACGTGCCGCCTCCGGATACGCGGCATAAGCCGCGTATCCGGAGGCCCCACGTCTCGAATGCGTTAAGTGCGACCAGTGTAACGATGTTTTTTTTTCATCGATCATTGTAAATATAGGCCATTTGACATCGGAGCGCACACCGCTTTCTTTAGAAATATCTCCACAAAATATTCTGTATCACTCTTAGATCAAAATATTCAATGTCAGTTGACCTAACAGGATTCACTTTCGCATAACGCGTACGATTCGCCGATTTTGCTGTACATTCGCAAAAAATAGATTTTTTTTTTAATGAAATGACTGATTTTAAATCTGTAATTTAACTGTGCCTCATATATATTTCTGTCAGTAAACAAAGATTATTATAGTGAGTGAGTGAAGTGTATCAAGTTTTCAAACCTCAAACAGTACTAACATCAATAAATTCTGCATGCTTGACCATGATATTGAAATCTAGCCTTGCCTCTGAGGGCTCTAACAGTAATAGCCCCAGTAGCGAAACGTCTTCGGGCCTACGACGACCGCAGTGAGCCTGAGGACCTTTGCTTACTGGAAGGGTATTGACAAATGGCTTGTTCCTTTTTGGGGGCCATTTATTTAACGATTGTATATAAATCAGCAGAACATAAGATGGATCCTATTAGATGATACTGAATGACATCTGTTCTGAAAGTGGTGTAGAAAACACTTTCTTTGCGGAAATATTTGCAGAAAGCGTGAGGTCAGACGTCCAAAGCCTACACTACACTTTCTTTCGTCGTCATTTTCTCTCTCTATAAATCAGCTAAACGTACGAAATGTAGGTGTCAAGTCCGCCAGTGTCTTTTTTTTTCTCTGCTAATTGGTACCGATGCTAGTGTTGTTGCTAAAGATAGGTTCTATAAGCACGAATCCGATACGATCCGAACCCGATACAATTTTCGTTCAAAAATTGCGCCATCGGCGTTCCAAGTCGGATATGAATTCGTTTTCGCGTCGGGCATATGGAAACACACAAACACGAAAGGACTTGCTCGCACTTTTCTGTTTCGAACCCGTTTCGGACTTGGATCGAATTCGTATCGGATTCGTGTTTATGGAAGCTTAGCTTAACTCATTCTACCCCAGACACACCACAGCAAGATATAGATCGACCATGATAGTTCAAGGGTGATGCCAGAATAGCTTGGCGCCTATGGGCGCCAAGCTATTCTGGCATCACCCTTGAACTATCATGGTCGATCTGTGTCCTGGACTGCAATGCAGTCTTCAGAGGACAACGGCAAATTTTGAGGATTTCGGTCTTGGGGTACAATGAGTTAAGACAAAATCTCGAAACACAACCGTGCAAAAACACTTTTGCGCTCCTCATCAGTGAAGAAATAACCAGATAAACACACTTTAAAATGAGGACGAGGAGAAAACAATTGACTAAACTTTCACTTGTCAGTCACCCGTTTGGTCTGGATTTCCCGAGTTGCTGTACCTCAATCTGACTCGACTATACCTTGCACAATGATTTTGACAATACAGTTTTCTACAAATAATTATGGATGCTTCTTTCCAGTGCGCAAAAGGCCATCGGACCGATGTCGGCCGGCGCTGACCTGCGCACGGCCCAGCGGCGGCTACGTCGGCCTTATGGCCTTTTGCGCACTGGGTTGTCTAGTTGGCGTTCAGATCTATTGGCCGCGGACTGACTGACCTTTAACGCATTCAGGCCCCCCCGCATCAATAGCTGCGGAGGTGCCCTATAGCGTTGCCTCCGAAAAAAACTATACGGCACCCTCGCACGCAACAACGCGGAACGCCTTGAATGAGTGAATTAAAAATAGACTGTGAACATACTTTACTGTAGTGGAGCCGAACGACCGAAAACTCATTTTTTTTTTTTTTTTTTTTTTTTTTTTTTTTGTAGCACCACAGACGTACAAGCGCCGGTAAGAAGTAAAGATTATTATAAGCCCTTACAATGCGAGGGCTGACGAGGATCTGCAGATTGAAAGGGCTTACAGTACTCTTCACTTCATGTTTTCGGTGCACGTTGTGTGCCTTTGTTTTGTGGAGGAAGAAACACGACACGCCCACGCACGCGTAAGGGGGCCCGCACCAGGATGGGGTTAACCCTTTGTGTGTCGGTAGCGGTTTTAGTCGCGATGATTCCTGCAAGAATCATCGCGACTGAAACCGCTACCGACACCCAAAGAGTACCCAAAAAAAGTGCCATGGCTTTTAAGGTGTATTTACCAATCGGCTGTCGAAATAAAAGTTATTCCTACGTCAGATTGAAGAAGCGCGAAGAATTACAACACAGTCTGATAATATTTCCGGTTAAACCCCTTTTTTTTGAAATAGTCATACAAACAAACCCAACATTTGCTATTCATCTGCTCGTGACCGGAAGTTTAAACTTAGACGTCACTTCCAATCACGAAAATATAAGTAGGGCCTTGAAGAAAATGACTTTAACCCCTTCACTGCTAAAAAAAAGTGAACACGATATCCAAATGCAAGTGACATAGATCCTCATGAGCCCCCGCGACTCTTGCCTCTTGCTGAGACCAATTTGTCTCCGCGATTCTGGAGACGCTTTTGGCTTTTGGTTGTTGAATAAACAACGATTTCAGAAACAACAATGAACGTGCTGCGGCAGGGAAGAGGTTAACCGGAAATATTAATAAATTGTGCTCTTGCAAGTCATGGTCTTTTTGAGCTCATTGCGCCCGAGGTACGAAATACACACTTTTTGGAGTTATCCCGCTCTGAGGACTGCCTTACAATTCAGAGACAGATCGACCATGATAGTTCAAGGGTGGTGGCAGAATAGCTTGGCGCCTATAGGCCAACACCCTTGAGCTATCATGGTTGAGCCATATCTTGCTGTGGTGTGTCGCGGGCAGAATGAATTAAACGTGATTCATACTTCGTTTGCATGTTCTCTACATTTTGCAAGCTTGGCAATCACCGATTTGCTCTAAATTGCATTCGCTGATAGTGGGAACTCCGAAGCAGAAACGCATGGAATGTTTGCTTGATCGATGCGACAGGTTTTCCTTCAACAGGGAACAAACAGACAGGAATCTTCAGCGCAGTCAACCCTTTGCGTGTCGGTAGCGGTTTTAGTCGCGATGATTCCCACAGGAATCATCGCGACTAAAACCGCTACCGACACACAATGGTTAACTACTGACGAGTAACTCAAATTGGGGAAGTAAATGCGGCCACAGCTTGCCATCGAGAGGAATAGATCTCATGATCCCTGGCGACCTCTGACATCCATTGTACTCAGCCACATTGTCCTTGTTCCTCGTTCGTCTGTGTGTACGGGAGGGAAAGTTCGAGAGAACTAAGCAGTACTTCATTATTAGTGGGCATAAAGAGCCAGTCGTTAACCCCTTCCCTGCCACTGTAGGTACATTTTTGTCTACCGTATTGAAAATACGGTAGAGTTTGAAATGGGGCCGGTCGGAGAGCTTTCTGTAGAACGCACAGGATGTGCTGGGCGGGCGGACCCCAAATTCTGGCAAAGAAGTAACAAGATAACAATGACGTCACGTCTAGCTACGGAAACCTTGCTATAGAACGTACATCTGATGCCAAACACCGTGTGTGTGTGTGTGTGTGTGTGTGTGTGTGTGTGTGTGTGTGTGTGTGTGTGTGTGTGTGTGTGTGTGTGTGTGAGACAGCGACAAGCTTGAACTTTAAGATAGTTTCCCTACATAAATTCTCACGAAGCTTTTTTATTTATTTTTTTAGTTAGTTATAGGTTGACATGTCGACAAGAAAATGTCCTTTTCACATTTGAGTCTGTAGTTTTTGTTATTCTTACGAGATACTTTGCATACAGCTAGATTAAAGGGAGATGCGTGACGTGAAACATCAAATTTGTCACTGTGTACACGGCGTCGTAAGACTAGCGATGTCATGAAGCTTATATTGACGTCATTTTACTGCTTGTGCTATTCTTATTCTACAGAATTCCTGTCGCTACGCGAGCCCACAGAGCGTACTAATGGCGGGAAGGGCCGTGTATCCGTCTTTATTTGTGTGCGCCGGATTGTGCTGATCAAAGGTTGGCTTAGAGAGGAGGGAAATGGATCAGAACGATAAGCTTAAAAATATGAATAACTATTAATGTGCCTAAAAGAAAACGACTTTGGGATGACATCCTTATCTTGCTCTTTCTGAAATAATTATTTATACATTCAACGACCAAAAAACAAAACCGTCCAAGAAACATAGATACAAATTGTTCTCAGCAAGAGGCATAAATCCTCATGCGCCCTCGCAGTCGCGGGGGTTCATGAAGATCTATGTCTCTTGCATTGGATTGCGTTCACTTTTCCTCGACAGTGAAGGGGTTAATGCAGCAGTATGAACACATTTTGCTTGTGTTTACGTTCTGACAAATGCAAGTATGCAGACTGTTTTCTCTTGCGGTGTGCAATGGAAAGGAAAATATGGGTATCAAGAAAATTCATGAATATGATTAACTCATTCGAGACGTGCCGCCTCCGGATACGCGGCTTATGCAGGCGTATCCGCAGGCGGTACGTCTCGAATGAGTTAAAATTTGCTTGTATCAATACAAGTTTCAAAGAGGGGAAAACTATATGGAGTGGGTGGGTACATCATCTATATGCCTCTTGAGACGAAAAGCGCTGCTTGAACCATAATATCCGTGATGAGAGTGATGCCTGACCTACTTCTGATAAAAACGGGAGAGCTTCCACTCGTGTTTATGATTACAGAAGCTAGTTTTCTGGTTCTCAGTTCAAGTTGTTGAAGAGAACTTTGTGACAATGTCACATTGGTCGTGGATATTCCTTGCAGTTTCTCCGTGCCCTGCGACAAACGCACTTGACGTCACAAAGCTCATTAGGACTAGCTTTGGGAGTTTCCACTAGCAGTGTGACAATTTCAACGAAACCTCGGGGAGTCTTGAGGAGCATTAAAATTTGCTGAGACTGTAGGGAGTGTTCGCGAATTTTCTTACACACCTCCTTCTTTGCTGCTTTTGAGCGGAAAAGCTGTATCACACACGTATGTGACACACCCCTGGTGCGTGAACGGACACGTGTGCAATATTGTCTCTTAGAAATTCTGGTTGAACAAAAAGGTACGTGCACACACGATATTAAAACTTGACCTACTTTAAGCTCACGTGCAATGACGCCATTTCACAGTGACGACTGACACTTCTGCGTCGTGTATTGCGCTATTGCGTCATCATGTAGGAACATTTGTCTGACATCGAAAATATCCACGTCGCATTACTAAGTAAATTACGTCATGTTCTTTGCCAAAGACACAATGGCGGCTGTTTTGTGGTTAGGCGTGTGCCGAAACCCACATATGAGTTATGCCAAAAAAAGGTGAGTAAGAAATAGATTCTTACATCGGTATTTAGGTGATACTCAGAATTTCACTCTCGTGGTCTCAAACCTTAAAAGATAGGATATAGGAGATTTCTTAAACAGCTTTTCCATTGTCTTAATTTAACCACTATTTAATAGCCAATTAGGGTCATCACCCTCCATCACCCCTCACAAAGTCCCTACCTTTCTCATTGTACACAGTATATTTTCAAATCAAAACGACGCCTATCTCAACCCTAAGCACAAACTGTATTTTGAGAAGATAGGGGCTCCTGAGAATTCCATCTAATTATCTTCGAGCCGACCCCTAAAACAAAGCTGACAGACCAACTTGAGGATTGTTTTATGTAAAATAGGTGTAAATAACTCAACTGAAGTGTTTTTTTAAAAAAATATTTTAATGATGTACTGACAACCCTGGTGATAAACAAAACGCACAGGCCGCTATTCTTGCAACCCTGGGGCGAAATATGAACCCTTATCTAAAAATAGGAATGTTTTGTGTAAAGTATACTAGTGTGATCCATCATTCCCACACCCTCGAATAACAGGTCTGTGCATTTCTTTAGCTGAGCGGGGAGTGTGTATTGACAGCGGAACAATGAGAAGCAATATCATAACTTGGAATTTCCCCACCCCACCTCACCACGTCGACAAAGGCATATATACAGTCACTTGATAAGTTACCTACAACTTTGTAAGTGACTTCAAAGTTACCTCTTTGAGTTCTTACAAGTGACTTAAAATAAGTACTTGCAAGTGACTTTACTCAGTTCTTATAAGTTCTTTGTCTTCAGTCAACTTCACACTTAGACAATTTTGTTAAGATACATGGACAGGAAAATATCTTTTTTTCCCCTCAATAATAATCTGGAGGTGGAAATCAGATGCCTGTGCGGGTACGAAGTCAGTCAAGCGATACCAGGATGTTATTCAAACTGGTGGATCTATTTTAATTTTAATATCTGGGAACCAGACCTGAGTGTGTTTACAAAGTCAGGTGAGACAAGCTTAAAGCCCCTAACGGTTTCTATCTGGGCTAAAAAAAAATCGTTGAAAAAAGCGTTTACCGAGTATGCACAATTTATACACATAACACACACTTACAAGTCAAATAATGGTGTTTCGGAGCTGTGAAAATGTATGGTTTGTCAGAATACTCGCAAACTAGTTCGTTTTGCAAAGCAAGCAATGTACCGCTCAAACTCGTACGCGGCCATTGTTATCTCGGTGTCGGTCCGTCTTTTTACTCAAATGAACACGAACGAACCCAAAAGATACTGTCAGATTAGTAGTATGCATGTCTGGTGTGTCAGTTTGCCGGCCAGTGTGTGTGTGTGTGTGTGTGTGTGTGTGTATGTGTGTATGTGTGTGTGTGTGTGTATGTGTGTGCGTGTGCGTTTGGGAGCGGGGTAGGTTATCGGGCATAGCCTAAATGATGTTGTGTGTGTTTGCACCAATGTAACCATGGCACTGGGGTGCAAAAGCACAACTAGCGTGCATGTGAATCGTGGGCAGCACTTCACAGATTTCACTCTGTAAATGACGATATGCACGTACCTTTATCTGTAGTACTGAACACACACACACACACGCGCGCGCGCGCGCACGCACGCACGCGAGCATGCGTAACCACACACAAATACAAAAGCACACACACATATGATGCAAACAACCTTGCACACACACCACATGCATGAGTACACAAACATGCATGAGAACACTCACATGTATGAGTCCACACACCAACACACTTCACAGACTGATTTCACTCTGTAAATGACAATATGCACATATCTGTAGTTCGCACACACACACACACACACACACACACACACACACACACACACACACACACACACACACACACACACACACACACACACGCGCGCGCGCGCGCGCGAGCATGCGTACTAAGCACACACAAATACACGAGCACACACATATATGCAAACAAATCTTGCACACACACAACATGCATGAGTACACAAACATGCATGAGAACACACACATGTATGAGTCCACACACAACCACACACACACACACACACACACACACACACACACACACACACACACACACACACACACACACACACACACACACACACACACACACACACACACACACACACACAAACACACACACACACACACACACCACACAACATGCTCCAGTTTCTTGCAATTTTTTAAACAAACAATCAATGTTTCTCTGATTTATTGATCAAAAACAGAAATCAAAACAAAGATCTCAACAGCCACTGTAAATCACATCCCCTCCTCTGCAACGGGTGGAAAAGTGATTTTCAAACCGTGCATGACTTTTACAGCATTCCAGTGATGACACAGATGAAACAATGGCATTCTGTGAACAAGTATAGTTCTATCCTAACTTTAATTGTGCGTATGTCTAACCCTCCACGGCCCTACAACACAGACAGGTACAAAGCAGTAGTATTTCAAGATAAAGCCATACACTTTTGGGAGTATATTTTACACAATCAGTCAAATCCTTATCAGTCCCAGAAATGTTTTGTATGTTTATGTGATATAGGTCAAGGGGTCTCTGCCTGACTCAAAGGGTGGAAGCCCCAGGGGACGAGTTGCGTTGGTGGTGCGGGTATTGGGGAACTCTTACAGAGCCTCCCCCGGGATCACCTTAGTCTAGGGCCTCTTGGCCTTTGTGAGGCAACCTCGTGTGTAATCCCTCCGGACTAGCATAGCATCCCTCTATCCCAAGACCGCCCGTGCGTGGTCCCTGGCCACATCCTCTCCGATGTGACCCCAAAAACTGGGCAGCACTAGCCCCCAGGCTAAAAACGGCGGATCTAGAGGAGAGAACCTCGAAAATAAATCATTGTCCTGCTGCCTTGCAGGCCTGGCCGCTTGGCTGCGGAAAGGCTAAGGGAGGAAAACCCTGACATCAAAGCCCCCGTGTCTCCGGGGAAGGTTTTTGAACCAGAGACTAGGACAAGGACAGTCTGATATAAATCCTACGACCCGAGGACCTCGATGCCACCGTCCCAGCTTAGTAGGCCATGGCAGACGAAGGGTTTAAAGGGTGGGGACAGTACTGCGCACACTGCACTCCACCAAAAAAAAAAACTCCACCGCGCAGGCTTTAGGAAACGCCCACGGACCATGACACCGACCTTTCCAAGTCCTGTAGCGATAGGCAAGGGGAAAAACGGCAGGTGAAATATGTCACTGGAAGCCGCAGTCTCAAATCTGCATGCAGGCTGTTCAGGATATTGGTCGCCTGATGTTGACCTGGGGATGACAACGTCACTCGGCACACCCTGAACGACCAAGCAGCCTTCTCTAGGGACAGCACTGCTTGCTCCACACGGAGAGGGGCCTAGAAAAGGTGGCCTAACCAAAGCTCATCCCCTCGTAACCCCAGTTGGTTAGCCGCGGTCAACGGGCATCTTTTCCTGCGGGCAGAAAACAAGAAAAAACAACGGATCCACTCTCATGACGACCACGACCGGACTCAACGTAGCATGCTGGAACATCCGAACCATGCTCGACACAGCAGACGGCGGATGCCCTGAACGTCGCTCCGCCCTCATTGCCCATGAATTGCGGAGGTTAAACATCGACATCGCCGCGCTCAGCGAAGGAGGAAGGCAGCCTCCAAGAACTTGGCGCTGTCTACACCCTCTACTGGTCAGGCAGGCCTGCATCAGAAAGACGGCTCTCAGGTGTGGGCTTCATGGTCAAGACCCCCAATGCGACTAAGCTGGAAAACCTACCAACGGGTCACTTCTCAGTGTATACTCCCCAATCCTCCTGGCGGTGCCTGCAGAAAAAGAAAAGTTCTACTCTGACCTGCGCAGCCTCCTACAGAGCACCCCTGCAGACGACAAAGTCATCATCCTTGACGACTTCAACGCCAGAGTGGCCAAGACTCTGAAGCCTGAAAGGAGTCCTTGGCAAGCATGGCGTTGGGAACTGCAATGACAATGGCCGCATACTGTTGGAGTTCTGTGCAGAGCAGCAACTTGTCATCACCAACACTACATTCCAGCCAAAGGACAGTCGAAAGACCTAGGTGTATCTTCGCTCAAAGCACTGGCACCTTATCGACTATGTCCTAGTGCGTCAGAGGGACCGCAGTGACGTCCTCCTCACCAGAGTGATGCCCAGCGCAGAATGCCACACTGATCACCGCCTTGTCCGCTGCAAACTCAGGCTCCGCCTCAAGCTGAAACCCAAGAAAGGCCCCCCCCCCCCCCCAAGAAAAAGCTTGATGTTGCCAGCCTTCAGCGTGACGACAAGAAAGCTGCCCTTCAGACAGATTTACAGCGCATGCTCAAAGACACAGTTGATCCAGCAGACTCCTCCCCTGAAACACTCTGGGAACAACTGAAAACTGCTATTGTAAAATCTTCTGTGGAAGTCTTGGGCTTTGTTAGAAAGAGGAACAAAGACTGGTTTGACGAAAACGACGTAGAGATCCAGGAACTTCTAGCAAAAATAAAAAAGAGCCGCCCACCAGGCCCACCTAGCCCAGCCTTCCTGCCCTGTGAAGAAGTCTGCCTTCCGCCTCATCTGCAGCAGTCTCCAGCGCAAGCTTAGAGAGCTCCAGAACGAGTGGTGGTCCAGACTGGCACAGAGGACCCAGCTTTGCGCTGACAACGTGGACTACAGGGGCTTCTACGAAGCACTGAAAGCAGTGTATGGCCCTAGGCACCTGGTACAAAGTCCCCTGCGAAGCGCTGATGGACAGGCACTCCTCACAGATAATACCTCCATCTTGAACCGCTGGTCGGAATACTTTCAGGACCTCTTCAGCGCTGAGCGCACTGTTCAAGAAACAGTCATCCTCCAAATCCCACAACTCCCACTAAAGTTTGAATTGGACGAACCGCCCACCGCCGAAGAGACCCTCACAGCCATCCACCAGCTCAAGAGTGGCAAAGCAGCAGGCATTGATGGAATCTCTCCAGAGATCTGGAAACATGGAGGCCCAGCACTGCACAACAAGCTCCACGACCTCTTTCTCTGCTGCTGGGAGAAAGGAACACTACCAAAGGATTACCGTGATGCAGTCATCATCACCCTGTACAAGAACAAAGGAGAGAAGTCTGCCTGCTCTAATTATCGTGGAATTACCCTGCTGTCCATTGCTGGGAAAATTCTCGCAAGGCTGCTCCTGAATCGGCTGGTACCTGCCATCGCTGAAGACCACCTCCCAGAGGGCCAGTGTGGCTCCAGAGCCAACAGGAGTACCACCGACATGGTCTTTGTGCTGAGACAGCTTCAGGAGAAGTGCCGCGAGCAGAACAAAGGGCTGTACGTAACGTTTGTCGACCTAACAAAAGCGTCCGACACTGTGAGCAGGCATGTGTCAGATCCTGGAGCAACTTGGCTGTCCCCCAAAGTTCCTCAGTATGATCGTCCAGCTCCACGAGGACCAGCAAGGCCAGGTCAGACTCAACAGTGACCTCTCAGAACCATTCCCCATTCTCAACGGCGTGAAGCAGGACAGCGTGCTGGCACCGACCCTCTTCACCATCTTCTTTAGCATGATGTTGAAGCAGGCCACGGTGGACCTCGACGATGACGACGCAGTGTACATCAGGTATCGTCTCGATGGCTGCCTGTTCAACCTCAGACGACTGCAGGCCCACACCAAAACCCTAGACCGACTGATTCGTGAGCTGCTCTTTGTTGATGACGCTGCCCTCGTTGCACACACAGAGAGATCCTTGCAGCGCATCACGTCCTACTTCGCAGATGCTGCCCAGCTCTTTGGACTCGAGGTCAGTCTGAAAAAGACAGAGGTCCTTCATCAGCCGGCACCCAAGGAAGAACATCGCCCTCCCCACATCACCATCGGCGAGTCCGAACTGGTCTGTACACCAGTTTACCTACCTTGGCAGCATCATCACGTCAGACGCCAAGCTGGACAAAGAGCTGGACAACAGGCTGGCAAAAGCGAACAGTGCTTTCGGACGACTATTCAAGCGGGTGTGGCACAATCAACAGCTGAAAAAAGGCACCAAGATCAGCGTGTACAGAGCTCTCGTCCTCACCACCCTGCTGTATGGTTCCGAGTCCTGGGCCCTCTACCGCAGCCAACTACGACTCCTCGAACGCTTTCACCAGCGCTGCCTGCGTACCATCCTCAGCATTCACTGGAGTGACTATGTCACCAACGTCGAGGTCCTTGAACAGGCGGAAACTGAGCATTGAGGCTTTACTGCTGCGGACAGCTTCGCTGGGCGGGGCACATCTCCAGGATGGAGGATCATCGCCTACCCAAGATCACTCTGTTCGGCGAGCTCGCCACTGGACACCGAGACAGAGGAGCACCAAAGAAGAAATACAAAGACGGTCTCAAGGAGTCACTTAGTGCCTGCCAAATCGACCACCGCCAGTGGTCTTCGCTTGCTGCGGACCGCGACACCTGGCGCTCCACCATTTACAAGGCAGCTGTCTCCTTTGAGGACTCTCACAGAGCTAACCTTAAGGACAAGCGGCTCAGGAGAAAAAACAGAGTTGTCATAACTCAGAACCCTGACCAGACCTTCCCCTGCAGCCACTGCGGTCGAACCTGCCTGTCCCGGCTTGGCCTCCGCAGCCACGAACATGCCTGCAGACGACATTGGCAAGCCCTATATAATCTTCGTTCGCGAAGTCAAGCCAAGAGAGATGTGATATAAGCGAAACATGTAGAGGAATCTCTGGAGACACACTGTTTCATCATTCTGCAGCATACAGCAATACTAAACAAGTAATGTTTAAGCAGAGAGACTACAACAGCCACTGTAGAGACACTGTCGCAAGTCTAAGTACTGTCTGTGGCATCCAGTCCCAAACGTATCAAATTCTGATCTTTGAGTTCTTGTCAGGCTCAGCGCTCTTTGGAATCTGAAAAAAATGAAGCATACTAGTGAGTAACTGGTCATGGCGGATTATGTCCTGATTTGTACAATCACCCTAACAACTGGCGAAATGGAAACAGCTTGGAAGAGTACAGTGCAAAACAGTGTCATTAATGAGGCACAGTGCTGCAAAATCACTTGCACCAGCAACTGTAAATTCTAAAGTAATGCATAGACATAAATGGGGGTGATAATATCATAATGACATACTACACGGTACACTAGGAACTATTTTAAGTACAACACATGGTGTGTGTGTGTGTGTGTGTGTGTGTGCGTGCGTGTGTGTGTGTGTGTGTGTGTGTGTGTGTATGTGTGTGTGTGTGTGTGGGTGTACTACAAAAATTGCACACACACACAGACACACAATCGCACTTTGATACAGAGAAAGCAAGTACATAAAATTCAAAATTACCAAAGCCAAGAACAAAAGATGAGATCAGGTTACATCAAGTCAACTGTACAACCTGTCATGTACACTTCTAATTTTTCTTGTTTAGTTGAATTAGATGCAGCTGTACAGTATACAGTCGTAGCATGCAGTGACAACCAAACGTGTAAGCTAATTGCGCCTCGTGTACCATTTCGGGTACTCTGTGCAGAACACTCTACACATTACAAATTGTAAAGGACAGGCAAAAACATTACTATGTTATAATTCACAATCACTGTTACTACATAAATTATACTTTTCATCCAAATACACTTAAGAAAAGTGTCTAATGCACAACTGCCAGTATCATTTGAAAATGGATTCCTGGTATGAAAATGGATTCATGGTACATATGTAACATTTACACACATTAAACACATTAGTGAAAGGGAGTACTAACCTGACAGGTATATAGTCTTGGCAGACTGATTTCTGTGGGGTCATTGGCGAAATATATCTGAAAAAAAATCATGTGACATTGTCAGATGTACACATCCAGACCTACAACTACACACACACACAGACACGCACAAACGCATACACACACACACACACACACACACACACACACACACACACACACACACACACACACACACACACACACACACTGACACACACACACACACATGGAGTCAAAAGCCTGAGAGTGGGTTGCCTACCATTTTATGTGAAATGGGTTCCCATATTTCTATTTATTCTAGGGCTCTGGAATTGATGAGAATGTTTAGAACTCACCTTATAACTAAGCTCTATAACTTAAAATAAAATAGACATTTTCTAGAAACAGAGCCACTAGATGCAGGAAAAATAGGTTTCTACCAATAAAGTGCATGCCTCTCACACAAAAACTGGCATTACAGTAAAAATGGGTGTCTTCACAACATTCATCATCATCATCATCAGTCCCTTGCCCGAACTGGGCGTTGGGGGGACTGAAAGGCAGCAGCAACAGACAGTGCTCTCCACTGAGTTCTATTTTGGGCGGTGGCAAGCAAGTCTGGCATCTCGAGTTCGGTCCATTCTTTTATGTTTGCGACCCAACTCTTTCTCTGACGACCTCGCCGACGACTTCCTTCGAGAGTGCCTTGGAGGATAGTCTTGGACAAGGTGTTGTGTCGGGTCACGTGGCCAAACCAAGCAAGCTTGCGCCGTTTCACGGTTGCCAGAAGGGGTTCATGTGGGCCCGCCAGGGAAGTGACGATGCTCCGTACATATTCGTTGGTCTTGTGCTCGCGGTACGAGATGCGGAGCAACTTCCTCAGGCACTTGTTCTCAAAGGCCTGGATTTTCTTTTCTGAGTCTGCAAGCAGTGTCCAAGTCTCACAGCCGTAGAGTAGAATAGACACTACGAGGGACTTGTAAAGCCTGTACTTGATGGTGAAGCTGATGGAGTTACTTCGCCATATCCTGTCCAGCCTGGCCATTGCGGATGTTGCTGTACCTATCCTGATACGGATCTCTGCTATGCAACTACCGTCTTTGGACAGGGTGGCTCCCAAGTACTTGAAGCTATTGACCTCTTCTAGCTTCTGGCCGTTCATGTGGATGTTGCTGCTGCTGTCGATTGTGGTGTTGATCATCACTTTGCTTTTATCCGTACTGATCTCCATGCCATAAGACCCTGCGCTACTTGAAAGTTTGTCTGTCAGGTTTTGGAGCTCACTATTGCTGCCTGCCATGAGGTCAATGTCGTCTGCGAATCGAAGATTGCACAGGGATCTGCCACCAATAGAGATTGAAGTATGGTGGTCGTGGAGGGTTTCCTGCATGATCTTATCCAGGAATATGTTGAAAAGGACAGGAGAGAGCAGGCATCCTTGACGGACGCCGATCGTCGTCCTGAAGAACTCGCCTGACTGATTGTTAAGTAGAACCGCGCTGCAGGCGTTCTTGTAAAGCGCTTCTATCATTTGGATCAGTCCCTCCTCTATGTTGAACGATCTCATGACTTGCCAGAGTCCGTCGTGCCAGACGCGATCAAATGCTTTCCTGAAATCAATGAAGTTGTGGTAGAGTTCGCGCTGATGCTGCAGATGTTTCTCGATCAGGACGCGGCAGTTGAAAATCTGCTCTACAGTGCTTCTTCCAACTCTGAAGCCAGCCTGTTCTTCTGCCAGCAGTTCCCCGGCGAAAGTTTTGAGGTGGTTGAGAATGATTCTAAGCATTACTTTGCTAGGGTGACTTATCAGACTGATAGTTCTGTAGTTCTGGCACTGTTTCAGGTTTCCTTTCTTGGGGAGCGGGATCACTAGAGACTGTGTCCATTCTACTGGCCATTTCTTTTGCTCCCAGATCTTTTGACAGATTGTAGTGAGGACCTTCGTTGTTACTTCTCCTCCATGTTTCAACAGTTCAGCAGGTACGTTGTCTACACCTGGAGACTTTCCTCCCTTCAGGCCGCGTACGGCTGCTTCCACCTCTTCAGCTAACACTGGCAGGTCTTCAGCCTTCCTGGCCCCAGCCTGGTTGTTTTGGAGGATGCCGGTGTCTGGCTCAGCCTTGCAGTTATACAAGTCTCGGCAGTACTCAGTCCATCTGTTTAGTACAGCAATGTTTTCCGTAAGGAGTTGGCCGCTGCTGTCTTCGATGACTGTGGCTGTTCGCTGTTGAGTCTTGGTGAGGGTCCTTAGCGTTTCATAAGCCTTCTTGCTGTCGCCGTTTGCCATGCCCTCTTCCACTCTACAACACTGGTCTTCAATCCAATCTTCTTTGGCTTCTTTCATCCTCTTCCTGATCTTCTTGTTGACAAGTCTGTACTTGTTTGCTGATGTGAGGTCTTGGCCTCTCTTTTTCTTCCAGGCTCTCCTCTCATCACAGAGATCGAGGATGTCATCGGTGACCCAGGGCTGTTTGCGCTTCCTCTGCTTCCCCAGCACTTCTTCTGCTGTAGAAAGTAACACCTCTTTTATATTTCCAGCAAGGGTGTCTACGTCGCAGTCCAAAGTAGCCAAGGCTGCAAATCTGCCTCCCACCTGGGCTTGGAAGAGCTCTTCTACTTCCGGGTCTTTTAGCTTCTCGAGGTCGAATCTGATGCGAGGGCTCTTGCTATCTCGTTTCAATGCCAGCTTCAGCTTGAGGCTAGTAAGGACGAGGTTGTGGTCGCTGCCAATATCAGCGCCAGGAAAGGACCTCGTTTGTGCTTTGTTAACGCTGGATTTGAATCGTCGAGGCAGCAAGATGAAGTCAATCTGGTTATGGAGCAGGCCTCCTGGCGATTGCCATGTCACTGTTCTTGACTTCTTGTGTGGATGGAGGGTATTAGCAATGGTGCGAACTCTAAAAGTCGCAGGCCTCTGTCGTTTGTTTCTCCAAGGCCAAACGTGCCAGCTGTTCCTGCCCATTGTTGGTAAGCGTCAGGGCCGATCTTTGCATTCCAGTCACCGAGGACAGTCAGAATGTCTTTCTTAGGTGTTTTCTTGATGATGTTGTCCAGTTGTTCGTAAAATTCTTCTAATTCTTCATCATCATGATCTGCTGTTGGAGCGTATACTTGTATGATAGTGATGTTGTGCGGTCGGGCGGAGATGCGGATGGAGATTAGTCTGCTTGACACGGGGGTGCAGCTGATGACAGTTCCAGCCACCTCTTTCCTTACGATAAAAGCTACGCCATGTTCGTGCTTGGTTTCTTTTCCGCTGAACCAGATTTTATGGCCTTCATCTGTTGTTGTTTCTCCGAAGCCTGTCCATCGAACTTCTGCAAGTCCTACAATGTCCCAGCGATAGCGCTTTAACTCGTGGGTGAGTTCCTTCACTTTGCCGCACTGGTAGAGTGTGCGAACGTTCCAAGTTCCGATAGTTATTCCTTGCGTGAGCAGCTTGATGGTGGGTTTGGTTCCAGTAACACACTTGTCGCCCCCACCCTGGAGACCTCCAATGGGGTGCGCGGTCGTTGGTGATCCGGGCCCCGACCGATCCGGCATGTTATTCTTATTCTGTTGCTTGTCCATCAGTCCTTTCAATGGGCTTAGGCGAACTTGGCGGCGCCCGTCTCCTCTCCAAGTATTTCAACTGACTGAGAGACGCGTCAGCCCCTCACAACGTTTCGCCCGCCAGCAGAAGCGGTTACCGGGGTGTGGCTAGGTAAAGGACCTGGAGCCAGCTGTGAGAGTTGAGTGCCATGTGAAGACCAGTGCTCCCGCCCGCCCCAAGAGGCGCTGCTGGCTGAAAAGTCAAAGGTACTACTTCTCCATGAACACTCTACACCCCACAACATTAGGCGTCTGTAATAAGGTCAAGTTCACGGAATACTTCTTTTTCACATTCATTGTTTGTTAAACTTAATGTGTATGTATGCATTAACATTTTTAACATTATATGGTGCAAAATTGAATGAACACTGGCCCGTAACCTTTAGATTATGATTTTTACAGAGGAAATCTTTTAAACATTGCTACGTTTTGTCCTTCTGAAGCAAAACAGTATATCATGGCATCTATGAGAGAATCAACATAATGTATCTTGGAAATTAAATGAATTTTTTGTACTCTGGAGTTTGAGACAAACAACAACAGAGCATTTTGAATATTAACCCTCATCATTCGGAATACACCAGTATGTGCAACAAGTGTGACTAAAATAGTCCAAGGGTAGTGCCAGAATAACTTGGCGTCTCTAGGCGCCAAGCTATTGTGGCACCACCCTTGAACTAAAGCCATTGGTCTATGTTCTCATCTGTAAGTACTGTAATGTAGCTTGCATATATGGCAGTGTACAAATTTGAAGCTTTTAGCCTCAGTATGATGCGGGTTAAAAAGTGTGGAAAATATGAAAGATAGAAAAAGACCCAGACGAAGAAACTAACACTAACTTATTCTACCCAAGACACACCACAGCAAAATAAAGATTGACCATGATAGTTCAAGGGTGATGCCAGAATAGCTTGGCGCCTATGGGCGCCAAGCTATTCTGGCATCACCCTTGAACTATCATGGTCGATCTGTGTCCTGCCCTGCAACGCAGTCTTCAGAGGACGACTTCAAATTTTGGGGATTTCGGTCTTGGGGTAGAATGAGTTAAAATGACAAAACAGAACACTGACATTAATTAATTAACTGACAACATAAGAAATCACTTGAAACTTCAGCCATTATTAATCACATCAAAGGTGCATGCATATAAAAACACAGTAATTGTTTATAAACACTTCAAATCAAACAATCAAGAGCAGTCAAACCTTTTAATGGCAAATTTGTGATGAGGAAAGCTAGTTCTTGCCTTCGGCACGTAAAGGTTTCAGCGACTTGTGTGCCTCTATTCATAAAATGGAGAGAGAAATATACTGAGTTCTAGCAAGTGCGACAATAAAGTTTAGCCGAGTTGGTAAACCTCGTCCAGTGCCTAGGTTAAACGCACCAGCGGTGCCAATGTTGTTATTTTGGCACCAGACCGGTCGGTCGGACCGGCCTGGTGCACCCCATCGGTTTAGAGCGTGTGCTTTCTGCACCTGTAATGGGCAACCTCGGAGAAAGAATCACGTGACCGTCGTTTGATTGCTGTAAAATAACATGAATAAAGAATAAACCCTTTCCCATATGCAATCCGGCAATAATGCATCCACGCTTACGCTAGTACCACGAAACATGCGATTTGGCAGATTTGAAAAATAGCTTTTTTCAATCCTCAATGGAGGTGTTTTTGCGACATCTGCGTCGTTTGCAGCAGAAAGCACCGTCATAGTTGAAGTTCGAGAAATCTGCGCACTACATGTACAATGCACTTGATTCAGTGGCGTGGGGCATGACACAAGCCTCCGCCATCTCAACACAAAACTGGCGTGTTAGGGGAAGTAAAAGGCGCGGCTAAAAGTTAAAACTGCAAACGAACCTTTTTTCGACTGCGATCACAATCTTCCGCGTGAATGTACGAGACCACACTACAAGTGCAGAAGCCAACCTGCGCGCACAGTTCTGGTGCACATGACCGGTCCGAGCGACCGGTCTGGTGCGAAAATAGCAACAATGACGCCGCTGGTGCGTTTAACCTAGTAGAGGGCGAGGTATACCAACTCAGCTAAGGTTTATGCTTCCTGTGACTTTTGAAACAATGCACAGTATGCAAAGTGTACTTTATAGTAGAAAAAAGTTACAGACATTTCCAAAATGATCCAGGCGTACATCAATTAAAAACAAGCTATACACACTGAAATAATAACACTCTTGTAATAAATCTTTATGTTGACAATGGTTTTCTTATCTTAATATTGTCTTTCGTCCCGATTGGTTGTACATTGCTGAACGTCCCGATGGCAAGAAGACTTTTTCAGGACGTGCCAGCACTGCTTGTGAAAAAAAATATGAACAGAATATTGAATGTATGTCACCAGCAGGCTTTTCATAATACGCTAAATAAACCTAAGACCATTTAGCAACACACATCCAAAATCAAGAGAGATACAAAAAAAATTATTCAGACCAAAAAGGTCACTGCCAAGAGTGTAAAATGCAAAGAAGTAACCAACAGAGAAAGAAACATGCTTAGAAAAGATGGTTACAACACAATTTATTAATATTTCAGGTAAATCTTCTTTGTCAAAACAGACAAACAAACAAAGAGATCAGGCGCTACTTATCTACATTCGCAGAAGGAATGTGCCACATTCCTTTTGCGAATGAAAATAAGTAGCGACTGATCTCTCTGTTTGTTTGTCTGTTTTGACAAAGCGGATTTACCCAAAATATTAATAAATTGTGTTGTAACCGTTTTTTCTAAGCGTGTTTCTTTCTCCGTTGGGTACTTCTTTTCAAGAGATACAGGCAGCGCAGACAGTAGGGAGAGCTTCAAAAAGAAAAATACAAGTTAATGAACCAAGGGTAGACATAAACAAGTGCCCCAAAATTGAGAGGAAAACCCACCCTGTGGGGCTGACCAGGGTGACCCTCGGAACTAAAAAGTAGTTAACCCCACCCAAGTCCCCCAGGGCAAATCCGGGTGGGGGCCACTGTTTAGTTGCAAGTAAGGTTAATGTTACACAGTATACAAAATGATCCAGGTGTACATCAGATAAAAACAGAGCTATACACCCTGAAAACAACCGAATAATAACACTCTTGTAATAAATCTTTATATTGACAATGGTTTTCTTATCTTATTATTGTCTTTTGTCCCCAGCCGCTATTTCGTTTGCAAAGTCACATGTTATACAGTATACAACATGATCCAGGCGGATAGTAACACTCTTGTAATAAATGTTTATGTTGACAATGGTTTTCTTATCTTATTATTTATTGTCTTTCGTCCCCAACCGCTGTTCCGTTTGCAAAGTTTTAAATGTTATACAGTATACAAAATGATCCAGGTGGAACAAACCCATAATAACACTCTTGTAATAAATCTTTACATTGTCAATGGTTTTCATATCTTAGTATTGTCTTTCGTCCCCAGCCGCTATTTCGTTTGCAAATTCAAATGTTATACAGTATACAAAATGTTCCAGGCATCCATCAGATAAAAACAAGCTATACACACTGAAACCAACCCAATAATAACATTCTTGTAATAAATCTGTATGAAAACAAAAATGCCGCGAGTGTGTTCTCTCGGAGAATCTCAATTCATTTCTGTTATAACTTTTTCAGTCTGTTGCGGATGTAATCCTTAATATTTGTCCAGCGCCTATGTCTAAGTGCGGGCTCTTCTGTGATTGCCTGCTGTATCTCGGCCTTTCCAGGAAGTTTGTTCACGACGAGGTGTGTCTTGAAACGAGTTTGAACAGCTTTCTCTTCAGCTTTCCCCCCATACTTTCCTTGAAAATCTAACTTACTTTCAAACAGGAGCTGACGCAGTACTGTCATCATCAAAACTATCTAGATTGTCATCAGGCTCTGGAGGTCTTTCCTCTGTCAAGCTCATTAATTCCTGTGTTGTTGACTTGTTACTTGCTTCATTCACAGGTGCTGTGTCCCCCGAGACCTCTCTGCAGGTTTCTGATGTGTCTTCAATGTCAAAGTCAATCTCTTCATCATCGCCCAGCTCAGCTCTAATGCAACTCTCAAAATCTGTATCCCATTGTTAACTGACACAAGAATGTATGCGGATACACAACTTCGGAAATCTGCACCTCCAAAAAGCTCCAGTCAGACTATTTCAGATGTTCAGAACTGTATCTCAGATGTTAAGTCCTGGATGTGTGAAAATAAACTTCAGTTAAACGAGGGCAAGACAGAAGCTCTTCTTGTCGGTGCCCGTCGACTGCTGCCCAATTCTCCTGACTATGCGCATTTGTGACGCACCTATTCCATTTTCTGATTCAGTTCGCAATCTTGGCGTTTTTCTTGATAAAGATCTTCAAATGAAGGAGCATGTAAATCATGTCTGCAAACTTGCTTTTCTGGAATTAAGACGCATCAGTTTTATCCGTCATTACCTCACTACTGAAGCTACCACCAAACTGGTCGTCTCTTTAGTCTTGTCTCGCATTGATTACTGAAATGCCCTCTTAGCTGGCCTCCCTCACTTTCTCATTCAGAAATTGCAGCGAGTTCAGAATTGTGCTGCACGTCTCATCGTCCATGCCTCACAGCATCAGCCCATCACTCCTATTCTGAGACAACTTCATTGGCTGCCAGTCAAACAACGAGTCTCGTACAAAATCGCCTGTCTGTGCTACAAAGCTATTAACTCTTTCCCTACGTAACATTTTCAGCGAGTCAGTTCCCTGCCGACGTAGCAGGGAAAAGGACGTCTGTTCCCTGGTGATGTACATTTTTGGGGTAGATTAAATTAATTTTCACAGCCTCCCAAGGTAACAACCATAGATAAACTGGGTATCATTGGAAAGAGCATTAAAAGTATTTTTCAAAACTGCATGTGTTTGTGCATCAGTTTAGTGGGAAGTCAAACCAATTTGATTATTATGCAACAGAACAAACATGGCGGAGCAAAAAAATAAGAAACGTGGTTTTGGTAGCAACAGTGTAAGCACATGCAACAAAAAACCCAGATTTACTCACCAACATGGCAGGAAAATGTATTCCACAAGCAAATAAATCACACAAGAGAACTGTGTCCTCTTGAATCACAATATTACGAGCTAAAAATCACTGTTGAAACCGCACTCAAGAGGATCGAATAAGCTCATCGTAGGAGACGATCCAAGGCACGTTGTCGGCTACTTTGGCCTGGTTCCAACACCATCCAACAAGGGCATTCACTTTCAGATAACTTAGAAATGGTTGGTGAAATATATTATAGTGGTTGCTTCCCTTAGACCGATAGATGTGCTTCAGGCGATTTTTGTACAAACACAACGCTAGAATACTAGTGACTCGTCTATAGACGGCATAGAGCATAACGCTATAACATAAGTGTTTCGATGGGTAAGGGTTTGTTTGGGCTAACACTAAACCGGAAGTGATACGTAGGGAAAGAGTTAACTATTCTACCCCTACCTATCTCGCTGATCTTCTTCAACTATACACTCCCTCCCGCTCCCTCCGTTCAAGTAGTGACGCGCGCCTTCTCAGAGTGCCGCTCTTCAAATACAAAACCAGAGGTGACCGTTGTTTTGCGCACGTTGGACCTGTTGTCTGGAACTATCTACCTATAGACATTAGACATTCTTCCTCATTCACTGCCTTTAAATCTGCCCTAAAGACCCACCTGTTCGATACCCCAATGTAGCTCAGTTCTTTGTTATTATGTACCTGTGTGTGTGTGTGTGTGTGTGTGTGTGTGTGTGTGTGTGCGCGTGGGTATTGCAGAATCCGTTGTTTCTCTGGTTTATGACCCCCTCCACTCTTTATTTGTAAAGCACTTCATCATCATCATCATCAGTCCCTTGCCCGAACTGGGCGTTGGGGGGACTGAAAGGCAGCAGCAACAGACAGTGCTCTCCACTGAGTTCTATTTTGGGCGGTGGCAAGCAAGTCTGGCATCTCGAGTTCGGTCCATTCTTTTATGTTTGCGACCCAACTCTTTCTCTGACGACCTCGCCGACGACTTCCTTCGAGAGTGCCTTGGAGGATAGTCTTGGACAAGGTGTTGTGTCGGGTCACGTGGCCAAACCAAGCAAGCTTGCGCCGTTTCACGGTTGCCAGAAGGGGTTCATGTGGGCCCACCATAATAACACCATTACAAGGGCTTATCCTTAAATAAGCTCTAAGTAAAGCACTTAGAGCTTATTTAAGGATAAGCCCTTGTAATGGTGTTATTGAACGAATTCCTTTCATTGAAGAAGAAAGCTTTTGTTAAAGTCGTGGGGTTCTATTATCTTTTACTACAAGATTGAGCAGCAGACGACCGGCCGTAGCACTAGCAGACGTCTCAGTTTTCTGGGGGAAGTGGGTCAGTATCGGCTGACTGTGCAATTGTATCGGATCTGGAGCATCTCAGTTAAATAACTGCGCTGAATAAGTACACTTGGGCATGCACTTAAATAACGAAACACTGCATAAAATTGTACCCTTGCAAAGGGAACAGCGGTGGTGGGATGAAAGACAATGGGAAGGGGAAACAACTCAGTTCACATCACTATGCAGCCGACCAATCAGGTATCAAGTTGATCTATAGAGACCCTCGCTTCCGTGGCAACACACAGGCCCAGTGCGTTGCAAACACACAACATCATGTAAACCCCTGAAAATGGGGACATCCAATTTTGATATTTTTTTCTGACTTTTGAATGAAAGATAATGCAGAAACAACCCTCAGAAAAAATGGGTGCCCGACTTGGTCACCCAGAATTTTACACACACCCATTTTCCATAAGGATGGTAAAGAAAGTCACCCATTTTAGGGGTTTTGTGCACACACACACACACACACATGCACACACACAAAAAAACACACACACACACACACACACACACACACACACACACACACACACACATACACACACCATGCAATCAATAAACGGCATGCTCAGAATCGTAAACCATGAATACTTTTGAACAAGAATAAACTGTATCTCCTGAAGCCGACCAGTCTCCACTTTCTAAAAGGTTACTGTGGTTACTGAATGCTGTTACGTACTTCGTACGGTACTGACTAGAAAAAAATTGTACATGCCTGCTCACAGGCGCTCAAGTGCCAACCCACAGCCGGCAACTTTCCAACATCACACGTCGTGTGTATACTGTCATTACTGTGACACATTTGTAGTGTGTAACGAACACCTGTGGTTCACTGCCAGTCTCCTGCCAGTTTCTGATGTAATCTCGGCTCAACACACAAGCGTGAAATGTGTCGAATCAAGGGAACATTAACGACGACGTAGCGTACACGGGTCATAAAAAATGTTCAGAATGGTACTTACAAGTTGAAATGTAGCCTTGTTTTCATCTTTGCGTGGGTTTCTGTCACTCTCACCGGCCAGGAACTTGATTTTTCTCCTCTCCTCAAATCGGTCTTGCCCGCTCCTGACTCGGCACTGATCTCGCACCAGCCCTGTCAATCTGGCGCAGTATTTTAAATCTCTGACGCTACTACTAACTTCCGTTTGCTAGGCTCTGTATCAGTCACCAAACTGATTCCTTGCAAGGACTGTCATTCTTGTTGTACAATCACTTTTGAAGGTACACCGCCAAAGAAGCCTCTGCTTGACAGAATCACTGTGATGCATATTTTGTATTCAATGCGCATGTCTGTAGCAACCGAAACAATCACCGTATCTGTGTCGTCTGCTACTAATCTATTTTTAGAGGAGGATGATTACGCCTCGAGATGAACTAGGTTTTTGTACAGTGTTCAGATGTCACGTTGTCCGGAGGGAAATGAGTACCTGTGGTGTTCAAATGGACAGTCTGTAATGTAATACCACAATACACGGCTGTTTCAAGCAGTTCCCCGCGGAAGTATAGGGCCTTTAAGTGTATTCATGACAGGTTATATCTTTCAAGTCCAAGGTGATAAACAAGCCTTTCATAAAGACAGCAAATCATCTTTTTTTCTCAATAATAGTCAGGGTTGGAGCTGAGGGGGTTACATAGCTAGGCATGACATCGCTCTGAGAATATATGACAGAATAAAGAAAAACTTATCTTTACATGCTTAGAAGACCTTGCACTTTTTCCGTGGTCTCTATAAGTCTTATCTTTTTTTCCTTCTTCTAAAATAGCTGTTTTCGGTTCTTCAACATTCACGGGTTGACTATGAATCTTATTTTGAATTTCATACTTCTGTTGTTTTTTAATTGGCCAAATCGTCCTGCACCCTCTTAAACTCATCATCATCGATTAAATTGTCTTCTAAAGCTTTGCTAATAATAAGTTTTATACTACTCAGCTTTGCTCCAGCAAGAGTACTCAATGCTTCATGCTTTTGCAGCTTCTTAAGAAATATTGTGTTAAGGACTTCCAAACCAAAGCATGTCAGGCATGTAATTACAATGACACCTTCAAGGGCAATACCAATAACACTTCCAACTCCCGTTGCAAACAGAGCAACACCCCTTACAGAGCAACCGGCTGAAACCACACCGACAGCCATAGTTGTGTTGTGTATAGAATTGAAAGCTGTGTTATACCGTCTTTTACACCTGGAGTATTTTGCCTCTTCACCCTCCAAATACACCAATGCGTCTGTAATATTTATTAAACAAAACGAGTCTACCTGTAATCTTTCATCAGGTATTTGTGGATACAAGGGCATCATCTTTTTATGACAAACATTTGTTTTAACTTAATCAGCGGTTACATTTTGCAACTCTTCTAGGGTATATAATTTGCTAGCGTAATAAAACGAAACAAGATATATGCGAGTCAATATTATGTAAGTTAATGAAACAAGACTTGATATATCGACTAATATTTTAACAGCTGGGTCACTGGATGATACTTCTACATCTGTGTCTTTCTAATAGCAATAATGACTTTTGCTGACTCTGTCACTGAGTTATCCCACGTACGTTTAATACATTCCCTGTGCATTTTCTGCTTCTTTAGCATCTTCTAACGGTCTCATGATGATTTCAAAAACTATTGTCACTTCTCTAGCTATGGTAAAGTTTGCTGGTGTAAACACAAGCGTCGGATAAGGTCTGCCCTTTTTACCTGTAAGAAGATACCTCTGTTTCTCGTACTCTTGTAGTTTTATTTTATCTCTGCTATTGTTGTCTTCAGAACAGCTCGGAACAAGGCTCACAAGCAATGGTCTAGAGTTAAGAGCTTTTCTAAATGTCAAGTTTACATCTTCAGTAAATATACTAATGGTCAAAATTGAAGGGCCACCCCACGTTTTGTGTCATTGTTTACCATCGTAAGTACACTAATAAAATACAACGTTCTTTCGATCCAAATGGGTTAAAAGTTGACCTTAGACAGTCCACTGTACAGGGAACAATAGACAACAATTCAGCAAGTTCCACGAACATGTCAAATGCACGTGAAACATCGTCAGTGTTTGTGAAAAGCTGTGCAATTTTGTCAAGCGTACCAAAGGCAGGCAGGTGGAAAAACTCGGTAAAGTCGTGATGCACGTGCTAAAAGGGTCAGTCGTGAACACTGAGCACTTCTGTTTCGCAACAAATACCGGTACAGTAGGGGTATAATTGTCACTTTCCTAACCATTCCTCCACGACGAAGCCTAACACCAGTAGATCAAGGCCGAGCGCTAGCATGGCTGCAGGATGGAATTTCCGGACGAAAAGTTCGGAGATGTCTTGGGGTGTCCCATTTAGTGATCCAGAGGCTGCTGGTACGATTCCAAGAAACTGGAAGGGCAGAACGATGACCCTGCTCAGGACGCCCAGCTGCACCAGCAGAAGGGAGGACAGATATCTCTGTGTGGCAGTTCTGCATGACCGAACTGTCACGTCAACCAATCTCCGACGTCAACTGATGCAAGCTGCAAACGTTAACGTCAGCAGAAGCACAGGCTGCGGACGTCTGCGCATAATTGGCCGGGCTTCATGCAGAGCAGCAGTGAGAATACCCCTCACTCCAGCTCATTGCAGAGCCTGGGTTGCCTGGTGTCATCAACATGTGAGGTGAAACAGACTCCAGTGGACTCAGGTTCTGTTTGCTGATGAGTCACGTTTCACTGTGTCCTTCAACGGCAGGGTGAGAGTCTGGAGACGCCAGGGCGAGCAATTCCTGGATGTATGGTCCATGAGTTGGGCCGCTATGGAGGAGGCTCAGTCATGGTCTGGGCAGGCTTCAGCAGGGAAGGCAGGACCCCCCTCCACGTCATCCGAGGCGCCCTGACTTACCTGCGGGAAATTCCAAGTTATGATAACGCTCCTCATTGTTTGGCTGTCAATACACACTCCCCGCTCAGCTAAAGAAATGCACAGACCTGTTATTTGAGGGTATGGGAATGATGGATCACACTGGCCTACTTTACATGAAACTATCCTATTATTAGATAAGGGTACAAGACTAGGGGCCTGAGTGTTTTGTTTATCACCAGGGTTGTCATTCGATCAAAAACAAAACAAAACAAAACAAAACAAAAAACAACAAAAAAACAACCCCACTACAGTTGAATTATTTACACCTATTTTAATAAAACAATCCTTGGGTTGTCAGCTTTGTTTTAGGGGTCGGCTCGAAGATAATTGGATGGGATTCTCAGGAGCCTATATCTTCTCAAAATACAGTTTGTGGTTAGGCGTCGTTTTGATTTGAAGATATACTGTGTACAATGAGAAAGGTAGGGACTTTGTGAAGGGTGATGGCCCTAATTGGCTATTAATTAATGGTCCACTTAAGGCAATAAAAAGCTGTCTTAGAAATCTCACATCTCTTATCACTCCTTATCCTACTCGCTTTCCCTCATTGGATAAGGTTTTAAAACCACTCGAGTGAGATTTTCCGTTTCACCGAAACACCGATGTACGATTCTACATATATGACAATTATTGAAAAGTATACGATTTTCGAAAAATCAGAATTAGGTCACAAACAGCGCGTCTTTGACACGTATAGTGGATTAAATGCGCGGAAAAAACCCCATTCGATATGAGTTGTCGTATGTTTCTTCGGGGTTTTATCCACTGTTTTTTTTTTTTTATAAATCGAAACGCTTGCAAGTTTGAAACCTACTTCTGATGTTCTGAACAACGTCTTACCCACCCAATCATCAAGCTGTCATGTGCGGTTGCAATAGAAACGAGTGTGATGGGGTGAGGGGCGCATAAAACTCGTGGACTTCCTCGCCCTGCGGTGGCCAGATCGTGCACAGGCGGAGGCGTGATGGTGGGGTGGGAGGTGTGTTTGCGTGTGTGTGTGTGTGGGTGGTGGGAGGGGGGGGGGGTGCTTAACGAACTGCACGATGGATCTTATGATACCGACATTCTTATCTTCTTCGCGGTACATGTTTCATGATCGATCATCCTTTACTTTTATAACAAGGAAAGATACTTTATAAGCAATAAGGCCTACATGTTTCATGATCGATCATCCTTTACTTTTATAACAAGGAAAGATACTTTATAAGCAATAAGGCCTACATGTTTCATGATCGATCATCCTTTACCTTTATAACAACGAAAGATACTTTATAAGCTATTTAATTTTCTTAAAATTTATGTTTTTTTTGTTTGTTTGTTCCATCGTGCCATTTATTTGTTTATATGTTTGCTTTTTCGTTTGTTTGTTCGTTCCATCCTGCGTTCGTTTGCTCACTCGATTGCATGCTCGTTCGCTCATTGTTTTAACTCACTCAAGACAAGCCGCATCCGGATACGCGGCATAAAGCCGCGTATCCGGATGCGACTGGCCTTGAATGAGTTAAACCATAGTTATAATATTTAATTAATTAATTTATTTACTTATTAGTTGCGAATACCCCACGCGGACATCAGTAATCAAAACAGCATTATCATTGTATGCTGTTTTGATTACTGATGTCCGCGTGGGGTATTAACAGCATTATCATTGTATCTGCAGCCACTGCGGTCGAACCTGCCTGTCCCGGATTGGCCTCCGCAGTCACGAAAATGCCTGCAGACGACGTGGGCAAGCCCTATAGAATCTTCGTTCGCGAAGTCAAGCCATGATTATCAATGTATGACGCGTTCACCGGGCACAGACAAACAAACCGAAAGCACTTTTGGCTATTTTCGAGGTTAGCATGCTGAGGTGGCGCGTTTTTGTTACAAAAAGGCCTACATTCCAACCTGCGTTTTAACTGGCAAGCACTTCTTATACATGGCCAAAAGCAACCGTCATAACACCTTTATTCAAGTCTGGTTATCGTGACAGCTGGAGAGGTGCCAAGCTTAGCAGGCAGTACGTTATTTGCTGCTCAGCGTGGCACATCTCCAATTGTCAAGTTAACCAGACTTGCATTACTCCTGAGATGGCACCGTCAATGCAATTTCCGCAATGACTCACCCATCCAGGGACCGATCCGGTCAGTCTTTTAAGGAAGTGTGGGTGGGTGGGTGGGTAGTGATTTGCGGGATGCTAAGGAAGCAAACGTTTGCCAGGACAGACCCAGTAAACAAAGTAAACAAAGTTCCTCGGACCCACGACGGCCCCAGTGGGCCCTCGTACAGCTGTGCGCGGACCCACTGTGGCCGTCGTGGGCCCCAAGACCTTTTGCTACTGTGAGACTGTCCTAGACTTCCGCAGCAGCTCTGGCACTTGGAGTTCTCTCCACTCTGTAAATAGCGTTGTCTAGCCAGCCTTTTTCAGTGAGTGATAGGGGCTATTCAGCTTTGTGTCCCGTTAAGGTAACGAAAAAGCTTCATTTTGATCATAATCCGTGTCGCATAGGAGATTCCCGATCTAGTAATATGACTCGAAACGCAAAAATGTTTCCATCTGCTAAATGCATAGATTCTCGTAAGCGTCTGAAGACGCAGGGGCTCATGAGAATCTATACCTCTTTCTGGTAGTTATCGAGAATTTACATCGTTCCCCTCGCAAAAGAGGAGCTGTCCGAGGGTTAAAGCTATGGCGGAAGAGTTCTTGGTATTGAATGGGCAAGCTCTGCTCTTTAGAAATTGTAACGCAACTTACAAGCGCACCTAGGTTTCGTTTCATTTTAAGCATAAGCTTGTGGTGCCAGTGAGTCGGGCATTGACGCGACTACGACGTGAAGACAGTTGGACACTGTGTTGACGCGCCCTCAAACATGTAAGCGTGATTGTCATACTTATAATTAGCTATAAACGGGGTTGATCACATAGAAATAGTGCGTTTGAGACCAAGCGAATAAAGGGTTGTTACTTGTGTTTTATGGGACATTGTTAGAAGCGACCTCGACCGTATCACAATAATGGGCGCGGTTTGTGTTTCTGAAATCTTGGTTAACTCATTCTACCCCAACACCGAAATCCCAAAATTTTGCCATTGTTTTCTGAAGACTGCATTGCAGTGCAGGACACAGATCGACCATGATAGTTCAAGGGTGATGCCAGAATAGCTTGGCGCCCATAGGCGCCAAGCTATTCTGGCATCACCCTTGAACTATCATGGTTGATCCTTATCTTGTTGTGGTGTGTCTGGGGTAGAATGAGTTAATTCCAAGCCAAAGAGCCCAAGCTGCCCAAAGACCGCGGATTCAAAGTCGTGTGAGCAAGAGACATTGATCCTCATGGGCCCCTGCAAATGCGGGGGCTCATAAGGATCTATGTCTCTTGCAGTTGGATCGTGCTTCCTTTTTCGTCGGCAGTGAAGGAGTAATACGTGTAAAGTCACTGATAAGCTCTTCCTTGATCACTCCAGTAAAACAGGTCATGCAGTCCATATTTCTTTGACGTCAACAGGCGGCTGGCACGGATTACCCACTAAATCGCATGCGAAACAGTGAAATGCAAATCAGTAGAGGGAGATGGATCGGCCGCGATAGCTTAAGGATAGACCCAGATGAGCATTGCGCTTGGTCGGAGTGACGCAATACTTATCACATTCTACTGTTGCGATGTCACTATACTATGATGTAGGGCTGATGTAGATGCGCCGCAGATGTTAAACTAAAGTTTCCTTCGAGATAATTATCCTTCTCCTCCATCTGACGCTGTGCCTAGTGAAGGGTTCCACAGTGAACAGACGCTTATCTGTGGGGGTATGGGGGTGAAAAACAAACAAACAAATCCGAATGTAAGTTATATATTGACGACGTATAAGCTAACTTACAGCTTTGCTTCCTGGCATTCCAGTTTGTTATCTCAATTCCTCGCAAATACTATGTGGATTCATATAGTAGTCCTTTTGTTACTACTACACATTATTGTAAGTACAACAGCGGCAGAGAACCCGGGTAAAGGGGTAGGTGCGGGATGACACACGAAAAATTTGATGGGGGAGGAGGGGGCAATAATTTCGAAGGGAGAAACATTTGTATTTTGGTGAGAAAAATATTTTTGGCCAAACTATGGAAATTATCAAACTATGGAAGAAAAATGTAAGATTTCGTTTTCAATATCTGATTTTTCAAGGCTGCACTGTCGTTTGTCATCAAATTCCCCACTCCAGCCTCCCCTGTTGTTTGTCTTCTTGAGGTTAAATGTAGCATGTCAGGTTTGCTTGATCCCCGATGAAAAACATCTTCCTACGCCACTGCAGAGTACCAGCGACATGTTCATGTATCATCCTGCGTGGATCCAGTTTCTCTATATTCCATCTATACAAAATACATTTTATTTTGTGTATGTACTGCCGGATCCGCCACAGCACGTTTTAATTTAAGCACGCCGTTGCAAAGTCCTTCAAAAATACTGCAGTACTACATATTTTCATTAATACCTGCAATTAGAAACTTCCATCTTCACAAAACATTCTGCCATTTATTCGTTTGTTTGTTCCCTTTAACCCATTCGAGACGTGCTATATTCTGGTACGCCGCTTTATGCCGCGTATCCGAATGCAGCAAGTCTCGAATGAGTTAATAATATATCACTGCTGTTTGCAGGGCTTCAAAGATGCAGTACAACAGAGCCATGCTGCTGGACCTCGGCCGAAAGAAGAACGGAAAAGTGGACTCACAGACTTGTGACACGTTGCATGAATTTGGAATACACACCCAGTCTTCACACCTGCCGTGCACGGCGAGGGCAACATCAGTCTCTGAGCGGTATGTGACGTTCAGTTGTATTTTGTCCCCGGGAAAGGGGAGGGAAGGCAAGAGGAGTCAGAGGTTTTGTGTGAGGCATTTCAGTTACACAAGACGTGGAGCGCTTTTGGTGATGGTAAATTTGTACTGGTGACAGAGACAATTAAAACTTTTATTTTCACTGGCAAAAAATGGATTTTTATTAGACATGACGTACTCGTTCAATTTTGGAACTCTATCTAGCTGCATGAGGCAAAGAACCTCTGAGACTGATCCCGCAAATGCGGGCATGAGGTTCTTTGACTCTTGCAGTCCTCATATTATATATATATATATATATATATATATATATATATATATATATATATATATATATATATATATATATATATATATATATATATATATATATATATATATATATATAATATATATATATATCCCATGAGGCAAAGTACCTCATACGTCCGCGCATTTGACCTTCATTTATACTGATTTTCCTCAAAAGAATGGGCATGGGGTTAGCTGGTGTTGAATGTTCCATGCGTTCAGAAACACAACTTGTGTACAAGGCACATATCAAGGGAAATTACTTAGCGCTGGACAAGCATTGCAACAAACATGTATATTCCCTCCCCCTTGTAAGAAATTTCACTGTTTGTTTCAATGTTTGTACAGCTCTGATTAATTTCTTGTAGTATGTAACTGTATCTATGGGCGCTTGCCTTGCGTATTTGGTCTGTGAGTATTTTTGTCTACCGTATTGAGATGGGGCTGGTCGGAACACGTTCCGCGTAGCATGCAAATGACGAACACAGGCGGGCACACGTCGGACTCTGACTGTGAAGTAACACGATAAAAATTAAGTCATGTCTAGGTACGCTAACCGCGCTGTTAAACGTACATATGTCGGGAAACGCCGTGTGCATGTATATATATATATATGTGTGTGTGTGTGTGTGTGTGTGTGTGTGTGTGTGCGTGTGCGTGTGTGTGTGTGTGTGTAGATACGACTTTCTCCACTGTTTGTGTACGTACAGGCCTGAAACTTTAGAAAATACTTTGATCGGGATATATTTAGGAGAACCTCCGAGCATATTTTAAATTGCCGTTTATATAAAGTCGGTTGACCCGCGTTTGAGTCCGTAAGTTTCGTTCTATTCACTCGGAATTTTTAGATATAGCTAGCTTGGAAATAAACATTGAACGAGTTCGTTAGAAAAATATGAACATGAACTTTGAATGTTCCTAAAAGAAAAACGCACGTGAGCTCCAAACAATGCGGCAGACTTTGAGATGAAATCTTCATCTTGTTTTTCTAGGCATAGGGGCTGTGAATTAATTCACACGAACGCTTCTTTTCTTTTTCATGAGAACACCGAGAGATTCATCAAGCTATACAGCTGGATTTAACCTCCAGACAAGAGGTGACGCGCCTCAAAGAGAAACTTCAGCCGACCTTAGAAACACAAGAGGACACAGCTCATACCTTGCTGGCAGCCAGCCAGAAAGAAAATCAGAAACGAAATATGTGGGAGGCGTTTCAATCCAGAGCAAACCCGATGGGTCCTACCGAATCAGAACATTTGTCGTTGACAATTTTGCAAACATTGACGATCCAGATGCGATGGCCATGCAGGTGTTGCGGAATGTTAAAGGGCTGGAGGAATTGTTGAGGTCCCCTGACATTTCGCCACTAGATTCTCAGATGCTACTGACAATCTTTGCGAAAATCACAAAAAGTCAGCACCATCAGATCGTTTTAAAGATTCTCCAGTGTGTCTGCTCCTCCAGTTTTCTTGACAAACACGTCCCAGTCATGATCAGGAGATTGCAAGCTACAGGGCAGAAAGAGCA
Source organism: Semisulcospira habei (assembly GCA_036245525.1). Classification (NCBI taxonomy): domain Eukaryota; kingdom Metazoa; phylum Mollusca; class Gastropoda; family Semisulcospiridae; genus Semisulcospira; species Semisulcospira habei. The sequence goes on along the minus strand of BTPG01000002.1, from coordinate 102,678,633 downwards.
AATCACGACAAGTCTTGACGACTTTGTGATCCAGGCGGTAGAAGGGATTCACCAGACTGTGCACACAATCTGCCAGAAATTGCCGTCTTGGGCGTCCAAAGCTTCTCTTCTGCTCTCCTTTCTCTTCAGCGCTGAACGTATCATGCTCACCATCAGACGCGGTCGGCCGAACCTTGAAGAGGACCTAATAAACCTGCAGAAGGAATGCGATGGCTGCATACTGTTGGTTCAAAATGTCAGCAGACAGAAGACTGCCGTGAGAAGAATGAAAGGAAAGGACGAAGATGACGTTATGCCTCCTGAAGACATCACGCAGCTGCCGATCTTTCCGGGGACACATGACATGGACTGGACAGAAAAACCATTCCTCAGGTATTATTTCAGTGCACAAAAGGCCATCGGGCCGCCGTCCGCCGCCGTTGGCCCGCGCATGGCCTTGCGCGGACCAACGGCGGCCGATGTCGACCAGATGGCCTTTGCGCAATGGGATGATAGTGATCGACGATAGTGATGGTAGTGATAGTGGTAATCATATTGACGATCGAAAGAAATGCGACATTATTGGAATCGTCGGAAACACGCCATAATGTCACGCTTCTTTTGCTCGTCAGTATCATTACCACCACTACCATCACTATCATCAATAGTATTGCATCAGCTGCAGCATCACTACATTACTAATGTGTTGATGCTACTGCTGCTGAGGCAATGATTCAGTTTCATTACAAACTATATATAATAACATAAATACTTCATGTTTGCACATGGTTCACGATTTTTCTGTCCCCTTAGCTTAAAACTCTTCTCTCTCATTTTTTAAATTACACAAACCTCTAAGTTTATTTCCCAAAGTCGGAACTTTTCCAATGAAGACTACATTGCAATTCGGAAGACTGATCGACCGTGATAGTTCAAGAGTGTCATTTTTGTGGTTGGTGCCTATCATAGACAATCGATAACATTTATTTGCGGTGCGTCGTGGATCTGTGAGGTAAATATGGCGATTCATGTGCCGGTCTATTTTAGCACCGCCATTGATCTGTCATGGTCGGTCCATATCTTTTCGTGAAGCGGCATGACTAAAAAATAAATGTAAACTATTTTCAGAGCAAACAAATCCGAGGGCGCCTTCAAAGACGTCCGTCACTACCTGGACGTGCAGTTCCGACTGCTGAGAGAGGACTACATCCGCCCTCTGAGGAACGGGGTCAGGGAGTATCAGCGCTTAAAGAAGGAGGGAGAGTGCCCTGCCAAAGTCTCCGATTTGAGGTTAGCATTGAAGATATTAACTCATTCAACTCCGACAAGCCACGGCAAGACATGGATCGAGCGTGATAGTTCAAGGGTTGTGCCAGAATAGCTTGGCGCCCATAGGCGCCAAGCTATTCTGTCACAACCCTTGAACTATCATGCTCGAACTGTTTCCAGGAGTGTAATACAGTCTTCAGGGGGCAACTTCAAAATTTGCGGATTTTGGTCCTGGAGCAGAATGTGTTCCCCCCCCCCCCCACCCCCCATCGCTGCCAGTGGACACGAAATTTGTCTCAAACCATTTAACCCAGAGGCCGGATTGCACATTTGGGGAGCTGTCACCTAGCCATTATGCATCAGTTGCAGGAAATGACTCGGGCATGATAATTCAAGGGTAGTGCCAGATTAGCTTGGCGCCATCAGACGCCTAGCGAATCTGGCACTACCCTTAAAATGTCATTGTGACCCAAGGCCGGATTTCCGATATTTTGGAGATGATTAGGTGACATCTCTAATCATTATGCTTTAGTTGCAGGCGGTGGATCGGGCATGATAATTCAATGGTAGTGCCTGGTTACGAGAAACATCGTTGCAGCCGATCCGTTGTATTTCCTCGTATGCCTATACTAAGAAATGGTCAGGGAAAGGGACGCAACCCTTCATTAATGTTTTAAAAAATGACACAACCGTGGACGAAGGAGTAGTGGCCCCGTTTTTACAGCGTGTGAGCGTGGGTATCTGGTAATGGGCCAACTGTCAGTCGAAGAGACCATTCTCTGTCCCCCTCACCCCCCCTCCCCCTTAACGTTCTCCCTCTATACCATTTAACTGCAAGAAACATAGACCCTGATGTGCCCCCGCAGACGCGGGGGCTCATTAAGATCTATGTTTCTTGGTCATTCCATTAATCTATATACCTGGTGTTTTTTTAATTATTATTTTTAACAAAGGCTGTACCACCGAGTTCGGATCGTAGGGCTGCAGTGTAAGGAAATCCTTGAGCACCGCCTTCAGTTCGACGATTCCCACCTGCAAAACGTGAACTGGGAATATTCTAAACGGCTGCAGTATGGAAACCTGGTGTGCCTCACCACCGATGACTTCAACACCATTTTCTTCGCGATCATAACCAATACCGAGGTCGCCGACCGCAAGAACGGCATCGTGCAAGTGGCTTTCGAAGGTCATCTGGAGGAGGTCTTGGAAATGTCCACAGATGCTGTCTTTACCATGGCAGAAACCACGGCATTCTTCGAGTCCTACAGACATGTATTGGAGGGACTTCAACAGATTCAGGTCTTGCCCATGAGGCGTTACATCGTAGGTTGTCAGACGGAAGTGAAGCCTCCGAAATACCTAGTAGCGACTGGGTCGACCAAGATCAACCTAAGCGCCATCTTGAAGGAGGGCAGCAAGTGCAACGTGACTTCTGCGTCAGCAATGATACCCAGGACTTGGCCTCCTCTTGAGGAGCTAGCGTTGAATAAGTCGCAGGTAACAAAAACTTTATTTATCGGGAAAATCTAAGACATGTAACTTAACCGAGCTGTTTTTTTCAAGGCAGTCGATCCAAGCGACATAGATTTACAATGCTCCATGGTGACCGCCAAGCGTGTAAAAGGCAGATAAAATGCTATCAAAGAAAGAAACCCACTGCGCAAAAGGCCATCGGGCCGACGTCGGCCTAATGGCCTTTGCGCACTGAGAAACACACTTAACAAGTAAAGTATTTATATAATTTATACAACAGATTTATATAATTTACAGTGGACATTTAATAAAAGTGCTTTACGTCTCCTTTCTATCAGTGTTTTACCCCTCTCCCCTCCCCCCTCTCCCCTCCCCCCCCAAAAAAAAAAAAAAAAAAAAAATAAATAAATAAATAAATAAATAAAATAAAAAATAAATAAAAAGATAAACTCACCAAAAAACAAACAAACAAAAAAACGAAACAAAAAACAAAACCCAAAAAAACAAAACAAACAACAACAAAAAAACGAAACAAAAAGCAAAACCCAAACAAACAAACAAACAAACAAACAAACAAACAAACAAACAAACAAACAAACAAACAAACAAACAAACAAACTAAAACCCCCACTGCTATTTGTTTCAGCTGGAAGCCGTGCAGACAGCCCTGACCAGAGAACTGGCCATAATTCAAGGACCGCCTGGTACCGGTAAGACCTACGTCGGCCTGAAGATCGCTCAAGTCCTGCTGGACAACAAGCAACTGTGGACAAAACCGGATCCACGCCCCATCTTGGTCGTCTGCTACACAAACCATGCCCTGGACCAGTTTCTGGAGGGCATCTTGAAGTTTTGCCCGAAAGGCATCGTCCGCGTTGGAGGCCGGAGCAAGAGTGAGTCTTTGGCAAAATTCAACCTCAAGGAAATTCGCAGAGAGAAGAGAGAGAACAACGAACTAGACTGGTCGGTGCGCGGCAGTTCCACAAATTCTTTCTACGAACTGAAGGAACTCGGGGCCAAAGTGGAGAGGTCTTCAGCCATAGCGTCTGTTCTGTCCAGAAGCATCCTCAAAGAAACGCTACTCGTTGACTGCATGCTGCCTGGGCAGTATTCGTCTCTTACCAACCTAGGACCGTACTCCCTCGTGGAAAAAGGTGGGAATCTTGTGGCGGACTGGCTGGCGTTTGGCAGGACCTTACTGGGGCAGGAGGAGTCCGACCCTTATTATCTGCTGGCGCAAGAGCTGACGTGGCAGATTCTAAATGGCACTGATTCCACGGACAGCCAGGACGTCAACCAAGAGAACGTCTGGAAAGTTCCATACAAAACCCGCGCCCAGATGTACCGGTTAGTTTAGTCTGATACATCTGTTTTGTTCTTGTATCGACCCTCCCCCCCCCCCTCCCCCGACTCCTTTCTCGTCCTCAACCATTTCCCCATCGCCTTTTTGTTAAAACATTAACCCCGTCACTGTCACTGGTCGCAAAATTTATGTCAAAGCAAGGTAAATTAAACTCGGAACAATCCAGTCAATCCAAAGAACACAAATATGAATAGTGTCAGCAAGAGGCAAAGACCTTAATGAGTCCCCGCATCTGAGGGGACTCATGAAGGTCTTTGTCTCTTGCAGTTGGGTAGTGTCTTCGGATTTTCCCGACAATGCCGGGTTAAACGGTTTGTTCTCAACTTATGCTACGATGGGATGTGGTTCCGATGAGGGTCGGAACTAAGTTTGATCCCACCAGAGTTCGACCTTTCGTCGGTTCTACCACGTGAGTGAACTTGGTCCCCTCCTCATTTCGTACTTCTTCTTATTATTCTGTACTTGTCCTTTCTTATGTTTGAATTTTCTTTGCATTTTACACGTGTGGCAGTCACTGTTTTGGGCCTGGGTTTTTGTGCTTTTTCCTATAATGACTTTGTCAAAGAAAAGGGTTATTCTTTCTTCCTTTTTTTTTTTCTCATGAAGGACATGGCTGCGAAAACTGCTAGACAAGCCAGCACTCCCTACGGACAATAGCCCCACCAGTGAAGACGCCAGAAACCTGCGAGAGAGGGCTCAGATAGAAATCTTACCAGACTACCTTCTTCAGCACGCCACAGGTTCTGACCTCTACTCCGCCATCCGATCCCCCATGATGAATCGACAGAGCGAGCTATCAAAATACTGCATCCGAGAATGGCTTGGCGTCGGCACGTCTAAGGAAGCTGTTTCCAGGATCCTGAAAAACGTGGACGACAACTGCAAGGAAAACGATTTCATTTCAGACCCAGAGTCCGTTTTGAGTCTTCCGCGAAGCGTCAGGGTGAGGCAGTACAGGTGGGCTGTAACTCTCCGTCACAATCATCAGAATCTTCATACAATAGCACCCTCGTGCATGCAGCCAATGGCACTTTTAACTTATTCGAGACGTGCCGCCAACGGATACGCGGCGGTTCGCCGCGTATCCGTAGGCGGCACGTCTCGAATGACTGCCGGAATTTAATTTGACTATGATAGTTTAAGTGCGGTGCCAGAATAGCTTGGCGCCTATTCTCTTTTGCGATCGTTCCATTTCACAAAGTTGTCTAATCTTTATACAAGCTTAGAAATGATGATTATAACACAATACATTGTATGGTAATTGTAATTGTAAAGCGTTTTTCTTTCTCCGTTTTTTTTTTTCATTTTACACGCTTGGCAGAAACCTTTTCGTTGTTTTTCTCAGGTTGTGGCTGAAGAAACTGACCGACATTCTGACTCAACGCATAGAAAAGGACAAGAATGACGGACGGATGAGGGAAAACGACGAAAATTTGCTGCAAAAAGCCAAGACCGAAATCTTGTCTGACTCAAGCTTGAGACACGTCGTGGGAGGAAAGCTGCTTTCTGCTATCAAGCAAAAGATCCAGAAACGGCTGGAAGAGATGTCCAAGTTTTGCATACGGTCGTGGCTTGGGTTTGCTGATCTCTCGCGGAATCCCCAAGTTTTAGAGGTACGTTTCTGTAGTGGGCGTAAAAGAAATAAAATGCGTGCATCAATTGTAATCACATATATGCTTGTGTGAGAAATAGTGTAGCCTATCGGACTTGAACTGCTGAAACAGTCATATTATTATTTACATTATTGAAAAAACCCCATTAAAATCAAATCAAAAGGAAAAAAATGAAACGAACAAAACACATATGAGACACGCTTAGAAAGGACAGTTACAAGTTGTTGTTTTTTCAAAATAGTCAAACAAACAAGTATACGATTAGCTATATATCTTCTTAGTGTGAAGAAGGTAAGTGGCCACTTCTTCATGCTGACAAGATAAGAAATTGTGTAGTAACTGTCCTTTCTAAGCGTGTTTCTTTCTCCGTTGGGTTCTTCTCTGCATTTTACACGCTTGGCAGTCACCCTTTTGGTCTAGACTGGATGGTGAGAAACGTTTACGAAAACAAAAGAAACGGAAAGAAAAGGGAATGACAGGAAATGAGATAAATAAAAGACAAGAAATAATAATAATAAATTATTAACTTAGGTAGTTGTTGGGGTCGCCTGGCTGCGTTACGTAGGAACGAATACACACTAAACTAAACTAAACTAAACTAAACTAAACTAAACTAAACTAAACTAAACTAAATAATATACGTATTAACTCACTCAACCCTAAGGCAGTATTTCCCAAATTTTGGATGTGTCATCACCAGCTGCAGGAGACGGATCGATCATGATAATTCAAGGGTAGTGCCAGATTAGCTTGATCGATCTATCTTCTGCTGTAGTGCGTCGGGGCTGAATGAGTTTAAAAAAGGTTATATGATTTCCAGGGAACACTTGAAAAGCTTACAAACTGGAAAGACGAGGGCCCGAGATCTTCCACAAATGGTGCAGAAAAAGACCAGGGTCAGAAAGATGGTGATGACGCAACCGTCCCAGATGAACGACAACTAGATGACGCTGATGATGAGCCATTCCGTCATGACCTAAATAAGTGCGTATTTTGTGTGCTAGTCTACTGTTTTCGGCTTGGGGCTCAAGCATGTTCACATCTCTCCCTCCCCCCCCCCCCCCCCGTCCTACTTACATTGTCAAATCTAAACTAACTATATTACTCATTTGGCTGTGATAATCGACTTTTATAGATCTAATGATTACTTTCCGTTCAAAACTTTGTATTAAAATATAAGTTGAAAAAATATCTGTTTGCTAAGTTTTCTATGTACATGAAATAGGCAGTATTTGTTTGCTGAAGTGTGATTTGAATCTTATGGCAATGATCATTAATCACAGAACAGCACACGCACAAGGGCATGATTGTTGTCTGATTATTAAGACCGATTAACCCCTTCCCAGCCTACATGTTCGAACATACATGTTTGTCTCTGAAATCTGTGTTCATTCAACGACCAACACCACAATCGTCCAGGACACACGGATACAAACTGGTCTCAGCAAGAGGCATAGATCCTCATGAGCCCCCGCAGTCGTGGGGGCTCATGAGGATCTATGTATCTTGCAGCTGGATCGTTTTCACCTTTTCTCGGCAGAATAGGGGTTACGACTTTTTTTTAATCTGCAGGGGCCTCGGCGACGCACTGACCTTATTTGACACTGAAGGAGACGCCCCCGGACAGGACGAAGGATGGTCCATCCCAAAATCACTGAAGAGGAAAAGGAACCGCCAAGTGCAGAGGTTCCTCCAGTCGACGAAACCTATGACCGAGGACGAAGCCAAGAAAGTCACCGAACTTTGGAACCCCAAACTGACCCTCGAAGACAGAGTTCGGCTGTACAAATTCTGGGTGACGAGATTTCAGCCTCTGCTCAAGAGATCTTTGGTGAAAGACGCCAATGCATTCGTGCAGGAGTCCAAGCTTTACCAGGAGCTGAAGTTCGCCGGAGACTGCGAGATCCTGCGTCAGGCTTCCGTGATCGGTATGACTACTACAGGGGCGGCTCGCTACCGCGCAGTTCTGGCTAACGTGGGGTGTCCGATTGTGATGCTGGAAGAGGCCGCCGAGGTGAGTTCTTTGGAAATATCTGTGGTTTGACAGCGTGCTGATGGATAGCTCTTCGCTGCCAGCGGAGATAAATTATATCTAAAAATAATATTGCAGGATAACCCCAAAATCATTCACATAATAAGAGGAGGGCAATCAAGGGCGTAGATCCTCATGAGCCGTGTATGTTTGTTTTGCATTTATATTATTTGTTTACCCTTTGGCTGTCGGTAGCGGTTTTGTCGCGATGATTCCTACAGGAATCATTGCGACAAATGCCGTTACCGACAGCCGAAGGGTTAACTTTTCCTCCATAATAACTGGATTATGTTTATGGTGGTCACTGAATTGGGCACAGACCTGCACTTACTATAAGACTACTTGGACGGTCCCTCCTTAGTAAGCAACAGACTATCGGGTCGACATCGGCCGCGGTGGCCCGCGCACTGTTGTGGGCGGGCCACAGCGGCCGACACAAGTCCGATGAACATTTTTGCTTATTTGGTAATCTGTTTTAACCCATTTTAACCCCAATGTCGCATTTTCCAAATTGTATAACTTCACAACTATGTAACAGTTCCAGGAGGTGGATCGATCGTCACAATTCAAGGGTGGTGCCAGATTAGCTTGGCGACATCAGGCGCCAAGCTAATCTGGCAGTACCCTTGAATCATCCTGGTCGAGATGCTGGATCCATCTCCTGCTGTAGTTTGTAGGGGCATAAAGGGTTAATCATATAGTTTGCTTGTCGCTTTGCAGGTGATGGAGGCCCACGTAGTCACAACACTCCACGAGTCGTGCCAGCACCTGATCCTGATCGGAGACCACCAGCAGCTGAGACCCTCCCCGACAGTGTACGATCTGTGTCGTCACTACCAGCTGGACCTCTCGCTCTTTGAGAGGCTCATCAACAACAAGCTGCACCATACAACGCTGGCTGTGCAGGTTCTGATCGACTTAACCCAAAGAAATAATCAATGGAAAAAGAGAGACGCTTGCGTAGGACAAGCACGAAAGTGTTTGTGCTTGTCCTTCTAAAAGCGATTTTCTGTCCTTTGTGGTTTATTTGTCTGAATTGTATTCGCTTTCGAGAAACCTGTTTGGTCTGAGTATGAGAGTTAACTCATTCAGCCCGACGCACGTATTTCCCAAATTTTGGAGGGGTCATCTAACGACTATGCACCTGTTGCAGGAGATGGATCGACCATGATAATTCAAGGCCGCCAAGCTAATCTGGCACTACCTTTAAATTATCATGGTCGACCCATCTCCTGCTGTAGTGCGTCAGGGCTGAATGAGTTAACCCAAACTGAGCTACATACATCTACCTACGTCAACCCTTTACACGAATGTTTTCTTTAACCCCTTCCCTGCCAACGGACGTACATTCTTTTTTGAATCTGTGTTCACTCAAAGACCAAAATCCACAACTGTCCAAAGAACACGGACACAAAGTGGTCTCAGCAAGAGACATTAGATCCTCGAGCCCCCGCAGACGCGGGAGCTCATAAGGATCTGTGCTTCTTGCAGATAGATCGCGTTCACTTTTTTTTAGCGGCAATGAAGGGTTAAATCCCCTTTTCCAGCTTTTGTCACTAATGCATCAGAATCTCTTTTCAAAGCGCTGATGCAATCAGGGTACACAACGTGCTGAAAACAATTCTTACAAAATACAAGTGGGACTAGAGTTTTCGGGCTTTATTCTCTCCGTGTCTCTTGCTCTTTGGCCCTGCTAACCCATTTAGCCCCGACAACCTACAGCATTTGATGGAGTGAGCATGGCAATTCAAAGGCAGTGCCCGAATTTCTTGGCGCCTTGAGGCGCCAAGCTATTCTGGCACTACCCTTGAATTATCATGCTTAATCCATCACCTGCAACTGGTACATGGTCGTTAGGTAAAAAAAAAAAAAATCGAGAAATGCGGCCATGGGGTTAAATGGGTTAAAAAGATACGTAGACATTCACATTTGTGAACTGTAATTTGCAGCACCGTATGCGGCCCGAAGTGTCTCGGCTTGTGAGACATGTGTATCCACACCTACAAGATCACGTGACGACCGAAGAGAGGCCACACATCCAAGGGATGACGCAAGCTGTCTTCCTCTTTCATCACGAGGTCTGCGGTGTCCGGTTATTCGCTGCTTAAATTTATTTGAAATTGTTTATCTCATTCAGCCCGACGGCCGTATTTCCCAAATTTTGGAGGCGTCATAAAATGATTATGCACCAGTTGCAGGAGATGGATCGACCATGATAATTCAAGGGCAGTGCCAGATTAGCGTGGCGCCGACAGGCGCCAAGCTAATCTGACACTACCCTTGAATTATCATGGTCGACCTATCTCCTGATGTATTGCGTCAGGGCTGAATGGGTTAAATGTAACCAGTGAAGTAGAAAGCGGGGAGGCCCAAGCTCTCAAAAACCAAACAATAGGGTAAAGAGGGGTAGGGGGCGTGTGTGGGAGGGATGGGGTGGGATGGGGGGCTGCGAGATTGTGTTTTATTATTAGGTTGTGCCTTCATATAAAAACGATACTACTGACTGTTGTGACTGGAGAAGATAGTTACTGACCAAATACGCTTATACAGAGAAGCCCAAGAGGAGCAAATTAAAGGAAAAAAAAAACAACCTCAAACAAAACAAAACAACTATGGCCAACTGGCATTCTGTACATATATCCCATTGGTTACTACGTATCGTTAATATTAACCCATATCATACTGAGGCTAAAAGCTTCAAAATTTTACATGGCCAGATGCAAGCTACATTATAGTACTTACAGATAAGGATATAGACCAATGGCTTCAATTCAAGAGTGGTGCCAGAATGCCTAGAGGAGCAAGCTATTCTGGCACTACCCTTGAACTATTTTAGTCAAACTTATTTCACACATTACTGTATTCCGAATGATAACGGTTAACTACTGTTTTGAATCAATTTTCCCCTGTTTCAAATTCAGCCAGAACTTGGGTTTTCCGCTCGGGCAATGTTGGGCAACGTGTGCTTTTGTGCTATGTTACAATGTGATGCTTTATTTCCCAAACAGGTGGCTGAAACAACCCACGACGAGACAAGTAGCAAGTCCAACGTCCACGAAGCGGAGATGTGCGTGGGTCTGTGTCGATACCTGCTGCAACAGGGATACCGCGCTGAGACCATCACCATTTTAGCCGCTTATACAGGGCAGGTTTTACTCTTCAAGTCCATCATGAATGAAGACAAAGACTATTACAAAGGTAATATTATTGTTGTAAATGTATGTGCAAATGTATGTATGTGTTAGCAAAAGTCGTGTGGCCACGTCGGTGCGGGGACCTTCTGTTTATTTAATTAATTTTGCTCAACACTGCCAGTCCCTTCCACTGTGAAATCAAGGGCAAAAAGGTGACTGACAAGCGTGTAATGTTTTTTAAACCACAAAAAAGGCAGCAACACGCTTAGAAAGGACAAGTACAACACAATTTATTGAAATTAATTAATTTTGTTGCATTTGTCCTTTCTAAACGTGTTTTCTTTGCTGAGATTGTCCTTCCACTCTCAGCACCCTATGCGCAAAAGGTCATCGGGCCGAAGTCGGCCGCCGTGCGCGGGCCAACGGCCGTGCGCGGGCCAACGGCGGTCGACGTAGGCCCGATGGCCTGTTGCGCATTGGGTAGTCGCCGAGTGTTAGTGCAAAACTAGCGACTAATATCCCGAGCTTGTACGTATTTCTTTAGCAAGCAATATTGCTATTAACCCTTTGGGTTTCGGTAGTGATTTTAGTCGCGATGACTCCTGTAGGAATCATCGCGACAAAGCCGCTACCGATACCAACAGGGTTAACTCATTCAGCTCTGACGCACGACAGCAGGAGATGGGTCAAACATGATAATTCAAGGGTAGTGCCAGATTAGCTTGGCGCCTAGCGGCGCCAAGCTAATCTGGCACTACCCTTGAATTATCTCTTGGCTTGACTTCGCGAACGAAGATTCTATAGGGGTTGCCCACGGCGTCTGCAGGCATGCTCGTGACTGCGGAGTCCAATCTGGGACAGGCAGGTTCGACCGCAGTGGATGCAGAGGGAGGTCTGGTCAGGGTTCTGAGTTGTGGCATCTCTGTTTTTTCTCCTGAGCCGCTTGTCTTTAAGGCTAGCTCTGCGAGAGTCCTCAAAGGAGACGGTTGCCTTGTAGATGGTGGAGCGCCAGGTGTCGCGGTCCGCAGCAAGCGAAGACCACTGGCGGTGGTCGATTTGGCAGGCACTAAGTGACTTCTTGAGACAGTCTTTGTATCTCTTCTTTGGTGCCCCTCTGTCTCTGTGTCCAGTAGTGAGCTCGCCGAACAGGGTGATCTTCGGTAGGCGATGATCCTCCATCCTGGAGACGTGCCCCGCCCATCGGAGCTGTGTCCGCAGCAGCAAAGCCTCGATACTCACAGCTTCTGCCTGTTCAAGGACCTCGACGTTTGTGACATAGTCATTCCAGTGAATGCCAAGGATGGTACGCAGGCAGCGCTGGTGGAAGCGTTCGAGGTGTCGTAGTTGGCTGCGGTAGAGAGCCCCGGACTCAGAACCATACAGCAGGGTGGTGAGGACGGCAGCTCTGTACACACTGATCTTGGTGCCTGTTTTCAGCTGTTGATTGTGCCACACCCGCTTGTATAGACGCCCGAAAGCGCTGTTCGCTTTTGCCAGCCTGCTGTCCAGCTCTTTGTCCAGCTTGGCGTCTGACGTGATGATGCAGCCAAGGTAAGTAAACTGATGCACTGATTTCAGTTCAGACTCGCCGATGGAGATGTGGTGAGGGCGATGTTCTACCTTGGGTGCCGGCTGATGGAGGACCTCTGTCTTTTTCAGACTGACCTCGAGTCCAAAGAGCTGGGCAGCATCTGCGAAGCAGGACGTGATGCGCTGCAGGGCTCTCTCGCTGTGTGCAACGAGGGCAGCGTCGTCAGCAAAGAGCAGCTCACGAATCAGTTGGTCTAGGGTTTTGGTGTGGGCCTGCAGTCGTCTGAGGTTGAACAGACTACCATCGAGACGATACCTGATGTACACTGCATCATCATCGTCGAGGTCCACTGTGGCCTTCTTCAACATCATGCTAAAAAGATGGTGAAGAGGGTCGGTGCCAGCACGCAGCCCTGCTTAACACCGTTGAGAATGGGAAATGGTTCTGAGAGGTCATTGTTTAGTCTGACCTGGCCTTGCTGGTCCTCGTGTAGCTGGATGATCATTCTGAGGAACTTTGGGGGACAGCCAAGTCGCTCCAGGATCTGCCACATGCCTTGCCTGCTGACAGAGTCGAACGCTTTTGTTAGGTCGACAAACGTTATGTACAGCCCTTTGTTCTGCTCGCGGCACTTCTCCTCAAGCTGTCTCAGCACAAAGACCATGTCGGTGGTGCTCCTGTTGGTTCTGAAACCACACTGGCCCTCTGGGAGGTGGTCTTCAGCGATGGCAGGTACCAGCCGATTCAGGAGCAGCCTTGCAAGAATTTTTCCGGCAATGGACAGCAGTGTAATTCCACGGTAGTTGGAGCAGGCAGACTTCTCTCCTTTGTTCTTGTAGAGGGTGATGACGACTGCATCGCGGAGATCTTTTGATAGTGTTTCTTCCTCCCAGCAGCAGAGAAAGAGGTCGTGGAGCTTGTTGTGGAGTGCTTGAATTATCACGGTCTATCTATCTCCTGCAATAGGTGCATAGTCGTTAAATGGCGCCTCCAAAATTTGGGAAATACGTGCGCCGGACTGAATGAGTTAACGTGAGTGAAATACACTTTATTTTTTCATTTTTTTCTTTCGTTGACAAAGACGATGACGATATTAATGATTTGCAATGACGGTGACGATGATGATAGAGGCTCTACGACAGTGCTGTATTATAGTCACCGTAGTTTATTGTCGTAGGCGACTTGACTTTGACCTCCTGGACTCGCGGATGTAGGGAAACAATGAAGGGAATTATTTTTAATTTTTTTATTTTATTTTTTTAAACAGGAGTGTTGGTGACGTCAATTGACAACTACCAAGGAGAGGAGAATGACATCATCATTCTGTCGCTGGTCCGCAGTAACGAGGATGGAATTGTTGGATTTCTAGGGACAGACAACCGCGTTTGTGTCGCTCTTTCACGCGCCAGAAATGGACTGTACGCTTTTGGAAACTTCCGGTATATAATAACAAGAGACGAAATGCGCATCGAATACAGCGTAACAAATGTGTACACGCACGAAATGACGCAGTTCGTCGTGTATATATTTCTCATTTTGTTCCCCAGTCTGATTGTGTGGCCTCAATAATGTTATTGTAGAAAAAATGCACAGTTCTAATTTACCCCCCCATTGTGCATGCAAACACTGGTATTGTTTCAAGCACCGGTCGCCAGCCATGTATGCACAGGGGGCTAAGAAGTCCAGACCAACACGTTAACTGTCAAGCGTGTAAAATTCAAAGAAAATAGCTAAGAAAGAAACACGCTTAGACAAAATGTCCAATTATAACCCAGTCAATTAATGTTTCGGGTTTTTATCTGTATCTATTTGTATGTCTATTTAAAAAAAAAAAGAGTTTTAACCCTTTCTCAAAATACACACACACACATGTGCACAATGTGCTACTTATATTTTTGGGATGATCGAAAGTGTCAACAGTAGGGTTAACCCTTTCCCTGCCACAGTACGCAATTGTTCTTTCTGAAATCGTTGTTCACTCAACAACCAAAAGCCAAAAACGCCCAAGAAGCATGGATACAAATTGGTCCCAGCAAGAGGCATTGATCCTCATGAGCCCCCGCAGTCGCGGGGGCTCATGAGGATCGATGCCTCTTGCAGCTGGATGATGGTCACCTTTTCGTGTTCATTTTTCTCGGCATTCAAAGGATTAAGAGTCACGCCTTCAATGTTTCAAGGTACCCTTCCTTAGCTACTGAGCGATGGTTTTGAAACTTGGTTATGTTCTGTGTTGGAGGTGTCTGTGTTTGACAATGTCTGTTTAAATTCGTCAGGATTCTGGTCGAGAAGAGTGAGCTGTGGCGAAACGTGGTGAAAACAGCCAAAGAAAACAACCAGATGGGGGAAACACTTGTCTTGCGGTGCCTGAACCACCCGAACACGAATCAAAAAGTGGCAGTGCCTGAGGTAAGATTAACGTTTATTTAGTGTGGCAGATATTGGTCAGAGTCGGTTACACACAACTGCTGAAAACTACACGACTTGAAAAACATATAAGTGACTGTGTTTGAGGTAAGATTAACTTTACTTTAGTGTGGCAAATATTGGTAACAGCGGGCTACTCACAAAAAAATGCTGAAAACTACTCGCGTCGATAAACATAAAAAATAAACAATCCAGACCAAAAGGGTGACTGCCAAGCGTGTAATATGCAAAGAAGTACCCAACGGAGAAAGAAACACGCTTAGAAAAGACGGGTACAGCACAATTGATTTATTAATATTTCGGGTAAATACCCTTTGTCAAAATAGACAAACAGAGAGATTAGCCGCTACTTATCTTCATTGGCAGAAGGAATGTGGCAACTGAAGGAGGTGACGTAAAATAAAAGAAAAGGAAGAAGAAAAGTGCGGAAAAAGTAAAAATGACGTCAACAAAAAATCATGAGAGAGAGACTCGGAGAGAACCTGAACACGAGAGACAAGAGTGTGTGCAAGCACGTGCAGGAGCGAGCAAAAGTAAATGCGTGTAGGTGAGGCCAGAGAGAGAGAGCAGAGAGAGAGAGAGAGAGAGAGAGAGAGAGAGAGAGAGAGAGAGAGAGAGAGAGAGAGAGAGAGAGAGAGAGAGAGAGAGAGAGAGAGAGAGAGAGAGAACGAACGGGGAGTACCCTTGGGCACGAAGTAGGCTGAGTGTCTAATACACAAAGCCTGCTAAACACCAACCCGAAGGCAAACTTTATATGACCATCAAGTTGAGGACTACATCGGGGAAAAACTGGAGGACCCCGGGAACAAAACCCAGCATTTAGCACGGTGCACAACAAGTAATAAGTCAATGAAACAAAGCAAATAATCAAATTCAGTAAGAGAATATTGGTATAAGTGGAGAGTAGGTAGTTGTGAAATCGTCTTCAAGGGTAAGGGGGGGGGGAGAGAGAAAGAGAGAGAGAGAGAGAGAGAGAGAGAGAGAGAGAGAGAGAGAGAGAGAGAGAGAGAGACGGGGGCGGGGGAGGGGGGGGGGAGGGAAAAGAAGGAAGGGGTAGAAGGGAAAAGGAAAAAGCGAAAAGAGAGAAAGAGGGCTAGAGAGAAGTGTTAAGGGGGGTAGGGGGGGGGGGGAGAAAGAGGGAGAGAGATAGAAAAAAAAAGAAAAAAAGAAAGAGGGGGGGTGGGGGGGGGGGCGGAAGACAACCAGCCAGAGCCACCAGCCCCACCCAACAGGCACCCAACAGTCCACAGAAAAACACACAGGCACGCAACAAGACGACCACATACATCCTCAAGGGATGCACACGATCGCCCCGCCCCAAAACCGCGTATCACTCCGTGGGCCGGAAACCGGGCGCCCGACAGGGAAGGGCAAGGGATCCAACTAAAAGTTCGGCCAGCGCTGAGAAAGTCCCCAAGGGAAGTGTACATATCAACCAGCGCCAGCCTCACCTATCTGGTTAGTGAGTAGTAAAGCAGAAGCGACACAGTGAGGTAAAGGTACAGTTAGCAGACATAAGCAAGGTAAAAAATGTTAATCTTTCATATTCATCCCGAGTGGCGCCACAGTGCCCAGTTTATTAATCAGAAATTTTTCACGGTCTTTCCTGGCCCAGACATTACTGGCTTGCATAAGCCAGAGGCCTTTAACCCGAATGTCCGAGACGGAGTGGTCGGCCTGATTGAAATGTCCGACCGGTCTGTTGTATTGGTACTTGACAGACTGAAGATGTTCTTTGAAACGGTCGTTGATGGTTCTTTCCGTCTCTCCAACATAGAGTTGGCCGCATTTCACACAGATGACATAAATCACGTTGGTGGTTTGACACGTGAAGTATCTGTCTATTTTGAATTTGTAACGTGTAACATTCACCACGGTGGAAGGGCAAATAAAAGGACACGTCTTGCAATTAGGAACATTGCACGGAGTGGAGCCGGAGTGGAGTCGAAAAACATGTTTCAGAGACCTCGAGTAACACTAGTTCCGATACATATATAATAAGTATATGTATTCGGCATTAGTATTCCGCGGCATGTTGGGTGCTTAACTCATTCAGCCCGACGGCCGTATTTCCCAAATTTTGGAGGCGTCATCTAATGACTATGCACTAGTTGCAGGAGATGGGTCGACCATGATAATTCACGGGCAGTGCCAGAAAATCTTGGCGCCGACAGGAGCCAAGCTAATCTGGCACTACCCTTGAATTATCATGGTCGACCCATCTCCTGCTGTAGTGCGTCAGGGCTGAATGGGTTAATCCCTTCCCTGCCACTGTAGTACACTGTACACACATTTTTGTTTCTAAAATCTTGCTTCATTCAACGACCAAAAGCCAACACCGTCCATGAAACATGGATACGAATTAGTCTCAGCAGGAGGCACAGATCCTCATGAGCCCCCGCAGTCGCGGGGGCTCATGAGTATCTATGTCTCTTGCAGTTGGATCGTGTTCATTTTCTCCCTCGGCAATGAAGGGGGTTAAAGGGGGATTTTTAGTATCAAGCATCGTCAGAACTGAAAACTGTTTGCAACAGTTACTGTCGACATTTGTGTATGCGTCTTAATTATGTATACTTTGATATAACTCAGCAGATAACATAATGTTATAAATAGCTATTGACGTCAGTTATGTGTCCACTTCACTGCATGAGACTTTTGAAAAAGGAGCCAATCGAAAAAACCGCCGCTTTCCATTCATGAAGAATAGTAAACAACAACGAATCTTTGTTAGGACAGTAAGGCGGCATTTATCTTAGTGGGTATGTATCCAGAATCCCGATCAAAGCCTCTGGCGACCTGTGACCGAGAGAATCTTAAATTCTGCCCCCTTAATTGTTTCATTGTGTCCCGTACAATATTCCCAGTCATAAAATGCGCGTTTTGCTTCGATTTGTCAGGATTTCAAGAATGTTCCACATGGAGGTTGCAGTGTGTCGTGCAGTTTCCAGCTGGGCTGTGGCCATGCCTGTAGATACAAGTGCCACCCCTTTGATCCTGACCACAAAGCATACAGGTATACTAGGAACTGATAAAGTTTATCAGTACCCCAATAGCAAAACGTCTTTCGGCCCACGACGGCACAGCACTGCGGCCGTCGTGGGCCCGAGGAGCATTGCTTACTGGGTGTGCATTAATAACAAAAACATTTTAACATGTTAAACACCATATCACATAACAGCAAATATTAACCCCTTCCATGCCGTACGTTTATTTTAAATTTTGAAATCTTGGTTCATTCAGCGACCAAAAGCCAACGTCCAAGAAACAGAGATAAATGTACAAACTGATCTGCGACTGCGGGGGCTCATACGGATCTGTGTCTCTTGCAGCTGGACCGTGTTCACTTTTTATTCGCAGTGAAGGAGTTAAAGAAATGTAATTTGATTTGATCTCATTTTGTTTAATTTGAACATTTTTTTCCAGTTCGATTCTATTTTTAATATCACTGCTCAGTTTATTTTTAATTACATGTCTGTTGCTCGGTGTTTTAAACCTATCGGTCTATAGCTGTAAGTCCAAAATCAATCTCCTGTTTACACAATTCAAAAAATAAAAAAAAAAGGGGGGGGGGGGGGGGAGAAGAACGAAAAGCCCATGTTTAAAGCACGCCGAACACGCCAAACAGTTTGCGGGTGAAAATGAACTTTCAATGAACCCAACCTTTCCTTTCCCACGACATATAAACGAGAACCGCCGTAGCAAATAGATAATTTAAACATTCTCAATGACGTGTCTTGTTCCCTCGACAAAAAGAAGGATTGGGGTCATTTATATCTTAGTTTTCCCGGGTAACATTTATAGCGTGTTCGGCACGCTTTAAGAAAGTCAAGAGAACTTTAAGGAGGAACTGCACCAATAGCTACGGAAGTGTTGCCGGCGGCAACGCGATACGACACTTCCGTAGCTATTGATGCAGGACGTCGTGAATGTGTGAACTGGAACGCACCTCTCCTTTACTTGTCCATTTGCAAAGAGTAGGTATACCTCCTTTGAATTTTTCAGCTGCAAAGAGAAATGTGATCGGAAGATCTGCACGGAAAACCTTCACCCTTGCCCGAAAAAATGTCACGAGATGTGCGACAAATGCAAGGTCATGGTCGATAAGACCGTCCCCATTTGCGGTCACGTCGAGAAAATCCCGTGTTGCACGAGCGAGTACAATTGGTTATGCAGCCAAAAATGCCAGACAGTTCTGGACTGCGGTCACCGTTGCAGCGGAAAATGCGGAGATTGTCAAATGAAAATGGAACATATCACGGAGTGCCCGGAAATAGTAAGTCTTTGGTTTACATTGTTATTTGCAGGAGATAGATCGACCATCATTGGCCTTTTGGTGCAAAACAGTACATATACACGTGTCGAGGGAAATCTTTCAGCGATGGACATACAGTTAGATATCCTGATCCCGGCGTTATGGCACCCAATCAGTGCCATAAAGACGGGATCAAGGAATCTCACTATTTGATTGTCCAGAGCTGAGTATTTTCCATTGGTATGTGTGCTGTAGGTCTGTCTACTAGCGCTTGCCTCACCTTTTTTTTTTATTTAGTTAAGCTGCAAGAGGTATAGATTCCACAAACTCCTACAGTTATAACCCACCAAGCGTGAGAGTCTTACATTTGATCTAAACGTTTTATTTTGTGATTCTGTTCTTGTTTTCGTTTATCTGAAGGCAGAAGAGTTTTCGTTCTAATTCAATGAAAATCTTGCTTTCCACCAAAAAATGGACTGTCTTATACAGGGCAGGTCTATCCAGGCATAGCCTTAAGATGTTGCGCTGTGTCTCAATTGTAGCTGTTTGTTTTAATGAAATAAAAACATTTCGGTACGTCATTTATCTGTGTTTTTGTATATGTTGTTGCTTTTGTTTGTATATTTTTGTTATGTTTTGTTGTGTTGATATTTATAATATTTCTTTTCTGTGTGCATTATGTTTGCCTTCTTTTCTTCTTAAAACACACAGATTGAGCATGACTGGCCTTGCGGTCACCGCATCAAGGCGCCGTGCCACAAAACTGCAGAAGACTTCCTGTGCCCTCACCCATGCGGAGCCAAGCTAGAGTGTGGTCATGACTGTACTGGCACGTGCGGCCAGTGTTTCGGCGGGCGCGTGCATCTCACGTGCAAATCCCCTTGTGAGAAAACTCTTAAGGCGTGCGGTCACCAGTGCACCCTCACATGCGGCGCCAAATGCCTTCCCTGCCAGAAGAAGTGCGTCACTTATTGCAGACACAGCAAATGCGTCAAGCCATGCGGGGAGCCGTGTACGCCATGCAACGATCCTTGCCCTTTGAAATGCGACCATGCTCCATGCAAAGCGACTTGCGGGAGCCGTTGCAAGCCATGCCTGATACGATGTTCTACGCCACTAGACTGCGGCCATCCTTGCATGGGATGCTGCGGGGAAAAATGTCTTTGCGTCACCTGCGAAGTGAGCAAAATAATCCCGTTGCCTAAAGACAGCGGGACTATTTTGCTCCCTTCGCAGGCGGAGGCAGAAAGCAAAACAAAGCCTTCGATCGAGACGCCGCTGTCCGAAAATGCAGAACCGCTGTCCATGAAGAAAGCAGCATTCGCCGCCGAAGAAAGCTCTGCTGTACCGACAGTAGACAAAAGCTCACTTTATGTCAAGTTTGCTAAATGCGGACACATCTTCCAAGCCGACTGTCTGGACGCCTACGCTAAACGCATCTTCAAGTCAGCTTCATCCTACGGACTGGCCATGCTGCCCTGCCCATATTGTTCCCAGGGCTTTTTCGCCGGCTGGAGATACCAACACCTTTTCCAAAAGTATCAGGCAGCAAGGCAAGCGATCAAGCAGAAACATGTGGATGCCACCACCATTTCCAAAGAGCGTCAGGAGAAGATTTTGAAATCCATTGCAAGGCTGAATAAACCAGAGAAGCTGCTGTCAGCAGAGGAGAGAACCAAGCTGGAGAAAACAAGATTGGATGTGAACAGAGGATTGGCACTAACCGTACACACAAAGCTGACCAAAGTGACAGAACTTGCCCTTGACTTTCTAAGAACGTACAGCATCCTCGGACCGTGAGTGGAATTTACCTTACTGCGTCAATGTTTAGCTAAATCGTACTTGTCCAGTGTTCGCATTAACGGCGTATTCGGAGGCGACACGTCTCTAATGAGATAACCGGCAGTTTTCTAAATGCAAGTACCGAGACCAGAACGTATGGTAGCATACAGTTCAAGGTACCGGTTAGATCTGACAAATGCTGGTTGAGAAGGCAGGGATAATGCCACTTAAAGAATAACGACAGTTATGAAAAAAGGTAGTTTTGAAAGTAGTTGAAATGTACATTTATGATAGAATCAGTTTGTTGCCTCCTCCAGTTTCAGTTTTTCGAGACTTGCCTAGGCGTCCTCTCCATTGCCGCCCCTCCCCACCATCTCGGCCACCCCCCTCTCCCTCACCAGCCACTCCCTCGACTTGAACTGTTTTTGTTTCATAAACGACTGATTTCAGGACCAGACAGTAGTTTGTTCAGATACATAACAGTGCAAATACCGGTTTCAAAAGTGCGAACACTGCTTTACTTTGAATTATCATGGTCGATACCTCTACAGCCGTAGTTTTCCACACGCGATTCAGCGTAATGCATTCTTAACCCCTTGACTGCTACGGACAATACCACTCGGCGGAAAAGATTCGTAACTACTCGTCTTTTACGCCGAACGGTATTGTCAGTTGCAGTCAAGCGGTTAATTCCATGTGATTGTCTATTGCAGACTCGCTGCCCTTTCCGATTTTCGAGCCGATTCCACTCGGATGGAGAAGAGAGTGAAACGGCTACAGGACGTTCTGCTGAAGGCTCAGTCAAGCATGACTGATCAGAGGTGCAAGGAGCTGATAACGGAGACGCGTCGCTTGACCTATATGGTTGTTCTGCTTTGCGCCAAATGGAAGGACGGGCCAGCCAAAGGTAAAATTATACTAACGAGCAAGGGAAATGCGACATTTTCAGAATCAGAATGCACTCACTTTTTAAATAAACTTCTGCTCGCACCATGTAGGCGCATTCCTAACACGAAACACGCACGCACGCACGCACGCACGCACGCACGCACGCACGCACGCACGCACGCACGCACGCACGCACGCACGCACGCACGCACGCACGCACGCACGCACGCACGCACGCACGCACGCACGCACGCACGCACGCACGCACGCACGCACGCACGCACGCACGCACGCACGCACGCACGCACGCACGCACGCACGCACGCACGCACGCACGCACGCACGCACGCACGCACGCACGCACGCACGCACGCACGCACGCACGCACGCACGCACGCACGCACGCACGCACGCACGCACGCACGCACGCACGCACGCACGCACGCACGCACGCACGCACGCACGCACGCACGCACGCACGCACGCACGCACGCACACACGCACACACACACACACACACACACACACACACACACACACACACACACACACACACACACACACACACACACACACACACACACACACGCAGCCTACCTACATGGGCTACCCATATAAGCAAACAACCAACATTTCCAGGCAGCACATCCAGACTAAGCTAATCTTGATATGCTACCTGGAAAAGATGGGTCTTCAAATTTGTTTTGAAGGTCATCAGGTTAGTGGATAGACGGACATGAAGTGGAAGTGAGTTCCAGACGTGAGGGGCCTGATAACCGAAACAACGTACACCAGCAGTGTTTAGGCTGACTCTGAGCTGAAGAAACAGTTTCTGTGAGCTTGAGCGTAGACTTCTACTAGGATTGTGCGATGCAAGGGAAAAAGACAGATATGCAGGAAGTGTATTGTCATAGTGTTTGTATGCCAAAGTGGCCAGCTTGTACTCTATTCTCTGCTTGACAGGTAGCCAGTGGATATGCTTTAGCAGTGGTGTGACATGATCAGTTTGCGAAGGACTAACCGGGCTGCATTATTCTGAATACGCTGAATGCGTATGTATTCTGCCACGAAGTAGTAGCCACTGTTAATTGTTCATTTTTGGATCCGGTTCTCATGCCAAGTAACACCCGCCCCCCTCCCGCGATGATGACATATAATATCGAGTCGTCATTATGAACACGGCGTCGTGGGGCTAATGATAGCGTGTCATGAAACTTGAAGTGACGTCATTTCGCTGCTCTTACTATTATTCTTCTTCAGAGTAGCTATGCTACGCCAGACCACAGATCTTACGAATGGCGGGAATCGCCGTGTGTCCGTCTTTATTTATGTGTGCCAGTGTGTGTGGATCAGAGGGGGGTTAGAATAGAAGGAGATGGATTCCTGTCGCTACACGAGCCCACATAGCGTACTAATGGCGGGAAGCGCCGTGTGTCCGTCTTTATTTGTGTGCGCCGACGGGTGTATTGATCAGGGGTTGGCTTAATGAGGGAAATGGATCGTCATTATAAGCCTAAAAATATGAAGAACTCTGAATGTTCCTAAAAGATAAACGCATCTGAGCTCCAAACAGTACGGTAGACTTTGAGATAGAATCCTCATCTTGTTTTTTCACTAGCAGTGCAGGCACCTCCGGAGAAAGTTTTGTTCCTGTCTGGACGTTAAACAATGTACTACCAAACAATCATGAAAAGTAAGGGCTTGTAACGACACATTCAGCACTAAAAATAGATAAGCACACGCGCTGCAAGCAAACTTTCACTAGACGGATCTCGACGCTCACAGCGTGCTGCGGGAACTTGTCTCGCAACGGCTGGGCCCGCCAGCCGTAGGCAAAGTTAACTCATTCTGCTCCAGGACCAAAATCCGCAAATTTGGAAGTTGCCCCCCTGAAGACTGTATTACACTTCTGGAAACTGATCGAGCGTGATAGTTCAAGGGTTGTGCCAGAATAGCTTGGCGCCTATGGGCGCCAAGCTATTCTGGTACAACCCTTGAACTATCACGCCCGATCCATGTCTTGCCTTGGCGTGTCAGAGTTGAATATTAGAGTTAAAGAAAAAGGAACCACTCGCATGCAAACAAAACCTTCAACTATCATAGTTGATCATCGTTCTGTTGTACGTCGGGGCTGAACAGGTCAGTATTCTTTAAAACCTTTGGAGCGTCGGTAGTGGTTTTAGTCGCGATGATTCCTGCAGGAATCATCGCGACTAAAACCCTCTACCGACACTCAAAGGATTAATTCTTGTCTGCAGAGAAAGGGGCAACGGTGGCACAGCAAGCTGGCATTTTCTTCTCGATATTGGATGCACAGCCGTCAAAGGACTCGGACAAGACAGAAAAGACGAACGGCACCTTCGGTGAGATTGACAGGTTCTTCGGGGATCTGAGAGAAAGCGGCGGATGGTGGCGTGAAGTGGATGACGTCATGTTTTCCATCCTCCGTGCTCCCTTGGAACAGGTCAGTGTAGAATTAACCCATTTAGCGCAAACACATACAGCGGGAGACGGATCGACCATGATAATTCAAGGGTAATGCCAGTTTAGCTTGGCGCCTGATGGCGCCAAGCTAATCTGGCACTACCCTTGAATCATCATGGTCTGTCCATCTACTGCAACTAATACGTAGTGACAAATCCAAAATTTGCGAAATGTGGCCGTGGAGTAAAATGGGTTAAAATCCTAGTGTATTCAGGCGCCGGTACTGTAAAACAGTGCCGATTTCTGCATTTACAGGCCACATAGGGGTATTGCTTCCGGTGCATGTAGTAACGTTTCCGCAAGAAATAGTTCAAACAATTTTCTCCCTTTTTGCAATTGTTTTAGGGTGTAAATCTTTGATTGTTTTCCTCTTTGGGCTTTTTGAGCAGCAAAAGGCATGACAGGTGGTGAGAAAAAGAGCAAAATTTGGGTAATCATAGTTGACCTAGTGTGTTCATGGAAGCCTTATATGGGGCATGTGCACAGTTGTATGCAGGCTTGCAGACGACAGTTTTGTCATGGAGTACTTAGTGCATTAGAGTGTTGCGGAAAACGCTAACAGACAATTTGTTTAAAAATTGCTGGAAATTATTCTCCTGTGATATGCTCCACGTGGATTTTTGTGTGTGAGCAGAAAGGTTCTTCGTTCATAGCTTTGTGTTGCAAGAGGCTATTATAGAAGAGTGTGTGAAAATGGGATGTAACCTAATTGCCCTGTTGAGCCACAACCCATTTAGGCATATTTATTGCAGAAAACTGGTTAAACATAGCAAACGGAAGTTCTGCTGTTGCCATATTTTTTTAAACGATTATTTTTACGATTTATTGAATCGCCTTAGACACTATCAGAAACTATGTGCATGATGTATGTTGACATCTCCCAGACGGAAATGGCCTGATCGATGTTAAAACCAAATAACTAACTAACTAGCCAGACGGAAATGGCCTGATCGATGTTAAAACCAAATAACTAACCAATTAGCCAGACGGAAATGGCCTTATCGATGTTAAAACCAAATAACTAACTAGCTAGCCATACGGAAATGGCCTGATCGATGTTAAAACCAAATAACTAACTAACTAGCCAGACGGAAATGGCCTTATCGATGTTAAAATCAAATAACTAACAAACTAGCCAGACGGAAATGGCCTGATCGATGTTAAAACCAAATAACTAACTAACTAGGCAGACGGAAATGTCCTGATCGATGTTAAAACCAAATAACTAACTAACTAGCCAGACGGAAATGGCCTGATCGATGTTAAAACCAAATAACTAACTAACTAGCCAGACGGAAATGGCCTGATCGATGTTAAAACCAAATAACTAACTAACTAGCCAGACGGAAATGGCCTGATCGATGTTAAAACCAAATAACTAACTAACTAGCCAGATGGAAATGGCATGTTACAAAGTGTCCACATTGACTCATATTCACCAGTAGTTTGATTTTACCAGAGCACGCTGACAGCCAAGAGTGGTCACTCGTGCGTTTTACGGAGGTATTTTATAAAGTAAGTTCGACAAAAAAGGACCAAACTCCATCGTCGTGATATGACTTTTTCTCTTGGATATTATACCACTTCCGAATATTTAAAGCTGTTGAATATAATCCTTGTCGCTGTCGGTTGCGGATTTTGTCGCGATGATTCCTCCGGAAACGCGACAAAATCCGCAACCGACAGCCAAAGTGTTAATAATATCCTTGCTACAACGTGTTATGTTTTCTTTCGATAGGAACTCTCTGAGATTCAAACCAGCGGAGACATGCTGAAGCAAAAGAAAATGGCACTCCTTCAAGCTCAGCTGAATTTGTATAAAAGCCTTGTGTGAATGTCGACAACCCAGCACGCTAAAGGTTATCGGACCGACGTCGACCGCAGTGGGCCCGCTGCGGCCTACGTCGGCCCGACGACTTTTGCTTATTAGGAGCTGTGTGCAACACGAATCAGATCGACATAATGACAAAATCGAAGATTCCCTTTTCTTGTACTTAATATTGGGCTTTGTACTTGATATAGTTTCACTCGAGGCCCAAACGCTTCTGTGCCATACCTAGCTGTGCTGCTCTGCGATTGTGGACCTTAAGTATCCAAGCCGTAAGGTCTGTAATTGCCGATCAGCAAGCATATTTTCTTGAAACGTTTAACTCATTCGAGACGAGCTGCATGCGGCTGACCACAAATGAGTTAACTTCGTGGAATAGAATCAAACAAGATTGTTCTGTGATAAACGTTTTAAAGGACTAAGTTACATTAATGGATATTATTGTGATTTTACTTTTTCTAGCTTGTATTTCTATAGAAGTGTTCAGCATTTGGCTGTGGGTAGCGCTTTTTGTTGCGAAGACTCGTGCAAGAATCATCGCCACATAAAACGCTACCAACAGCCAAAGGGTTACCGCCTTATCTGCTGCGTTTTGCCGCAAGTTCACTGTTCAAACTCTTGCAACATTCATGTATTGAATGTACTTGTATACCTGTATACGAAGATGGGATTTTTTTGTGCGTCATCACTGTTCAAACTCTTGCAACATTCATGTATTGAATGTACTTGTATACCTGTATACGAAGATGGGATTTTTTTGTGTGCGTCATGCACTTTACGTTTGTTAACTTGGAGATTGTAAGACGGTTTTATTGTATATTTTAAGTTTACGACCAAATATGCATTTAGTTTCCTTGTATTCATGCATACTGTCCTTGTCCTAGTCTCTGGCTCAAAAGCCTTCCCCGGAGACACGGAGGCTTTGATGTCAGGGGTTTCCTCCCTTAGCCTTTCCGCAGCCAAGCGGCCAGGCCTGCAAGGACAGTCTGATATAAAACCTACGACCCGAGGACCTCGATGCCATCGTCCCAGCTTGCTAGGCCATGGCAGATGAACCAAGGGTTTAAAGGGTGGGGCCAGTACTGCGCACACTGCACTCCACCAAAAAGCTCCACCGCGCAGGCTTTAGGAAACGTCCACGGACCATGACACTGACCATTCCAAGTCCTGTAGCGACGGGCGAGGGGCGAAACGGCAGGTGAAAGATGTCACTGGAAGCCGCAGTCTCAAACCTGCATGCAGGCGGTTCAGGATATTGGTCGCCTGATGTTGACCTGGGGATGACAACATCACTCGGCACACCCTGAACGACCAAGCAGCCTTCTCTAGGGACAGCACTGCTTGCTCCACACGGAGAGGGGCCTAGAAAAGGTGGCCTAACCAAAGCTCGTCCCCTCGCAACCCCAGTTGGCTAGCCGCGGTCAACGGGCATCTTCTCCTGCGGTCAAAAAACAAGAAAGAATAACGGATCCACTCTCATGACGACCACGACCGGACTCAACGTAGCATGCTGGAACGTCCGAACCATGCTCGACAAAGCAGACAGCGGACGCCCTGAACGTCGCTCCGCCCTCATTGCCCATGAATTGCGGAGGTTAAACATCGACATCGCCGCGCTCAGCGAAGTACGCCTTCCGGACGAAGGCAGCCTCCAAGAACTTGGTGCTGGGTACACCCTCTACTGGTCAGGCAGGCCTGCATCAGAAAGACGGCTTTCAGGCGTGGGTTTCATGGTCAAGACATCCATTGCGACTAAGCTGGAAAACCTACCAACGGGCCACTCAGACCGCATCATGTCCATGCGCCTCCCACTGAGACACCAGCAGCACGTCACCCTTCTCAGTGTGTACTCCCCAACCCTCCTGGCAGAGCCTGCTGAAAAGGACAAGTTTTACACTGACCTGCGCAGCCTCCTACAGAGTACCCCTGCAGACGACAAAGTCATCATCCTTGGCGACTTCAACGCCAGAGTGGGCCAGGACTCTGAAGCCTGGAAAGGAGTCCTCGGCAAGCATGGCGTGGGGAACTGCAATGACAATGGCCGCCTACTGTTGGAGTTCTGTGCGGAGCAGCAACTGGTCATCACCAATACTACTTTTCAGCAAAAGGACAGTCGAAAGACCACCTGGATGCATCCTCGCTCCAAACACTGGCACCTTATCGACTATGTCCTAGTGCGTCAGAGGGACCGCAGTGACGTCCTCCTCACCAGAGTGATGCCCAGCGCAGAGTGCCACACTGACCACCGCCTTGTCCGCTGCAAACTCAGGCTCCACTTCAAGCCAAAACCCAAGAAATGGGGGCCCCCCAAGAAAAAGCTTGATGTTGCCAGCCTTCAGCGTGACGATGTGAAAGCTGCCTTTCAGACAGATTTACAGCGCAGGCTCAAAGACACAGCGGACCCAGTAGACTCCTCCCCTGAAACACTTTGGGAACAACTGAAAACTGCTATTGCAAAATCCTCTGCAGAAGTCTTGGGTTTCGCCAGAAAGAAGAACAAAGACTGGTTTGACGAAAACGATGTAGAGAT
Organism: Semisulcospira habei; assembly: GCA_036245525.1. Lineage (NCBI taxonomy): Eukaryota > Metazoa > Mollusca > Gastropoda > Semisulcospiridae > Semisulcospira > Semisulcospira habei. Next base: position 102,650,051 of record BTPG01000002.1, on the reverse strand, counting down.
CCAGGAACACCTAGCAAATAAAAGAGCCGCCCATCAGGCCCACCTAGCCCAGCCTTCCTGCCCTGTGAAGAAGTCTGCCTTCCGCCTCGTCTGCAGCAGTCTCCAGCGCAAGCTCAGAGATCTCCAGAATGAGTGGTGGACCAGACTTGCACAGAGGACCCAGCTTTGTGCTGACAATGGTGACTGCAGGGGCTTCTACGAAGCACTGAAAGCAGTGTATGGCCCCAGGCACCTGGTACAAAGTCCCCTGCGAAGCGCGAATGGCCAGGCACTCCTCACAGATAATACCTCCATCTTGAACCGCTGGTCGGAATACTTTCAGAGCCTCTTCAGCGCTGAGCGCACTGTTCAAGAAGCAGTCGTCCTACAAATCCCACACCTCCCAGTAAAGATTGAATTGGACGAACCGCCCACCGCTGAAGAGACCCTCACAGCCATCCACCAGCTCAAGAGTGGCAAAGCAGCAGGCATTGATGGAATACCGCCAGAGGTCTGGAAACATGGAGGCACAGCACTGCACAACAAGCTCCATGACCTCTTTCTCTGCTGCTGGGAGGAAGGAACACTACCAAAAGATCTCCGTGATGCAGTCGTTATCACCCTGTACAAGAACAAAGGCGAGAAGTCTGACTGTTCCAACTATCGGGGAATTACCCTGCTGTCCATTGCTGGGAAAATCCTTGCAAGGCTGCTCCTGAATCGGCTGGTACCTGCCATCGCTGAAGACCAACTCCCAGAGGGCCAGTGTGGCTTCAGAGCAAACAGGAGCACCACCGATATGGTCTTTGTGCTGAGACAGCTACAGGAGAAGTGCCGCGAGCAGAACAAAGGGCTGTACGTAACATTTGTCGACCTAACAAAAGCGTTCGACACTGTGAGCAGGCAAGGCATGTGGCAGATCCTGGAGCGACTTGGCTGTCCCCCAAAGTTCCTCAACATGATTGTCCAGCTACACGAGGACCAGCAAGGCCAGGTCAGACTCAACAATGACCTCTCAGAACCATTCCCTATTCTCAACGGCGTAAAGCAGGGCTGCGTGCTGGCACCAACCCTCTTCACCATCTTTTTTAGCATGATGTTGAAGCAGGCCACAGTGGACCTCGATGATGACGATGCAGTGTACATCAGGTATCGTCTCGATGGCAGCCTGTTCAACCTCAGACGACTGCAGGCCCACAAGAAAACCCTAGACAAACTGATTCGTGAGCTGCTTTTTGCTGATGATGCTGCCCTCGTTGCACACACAGAGAGAGCCCTGCAGCGCATCACGTCTTGCTTCGCAGATGCTGCCCAGCTCTTTGGACTCGAGGTCAGTCTGAAAAAGACAGAGGTCCTCCATCAGCCGGCACCCAAGACAGTGTATCGCCCTCCTCACATCACCATTGGCGAGTCTGAACTAAAGTCAGTGCACCAGTTTACTTACCTTGGCTGCATTATCACGTCGGACGCCAAGCTGGACAAGGAGCTTGACAGCAGGCTGGCAAAAGCGAACAGCGCTTTCGGGCGACTTTTCAAGCGGGTGTGGCACAATCAACAGCTGAAAACAGGCACCAAGATCAGCGTGTACAGAGCTGTGGTCCTCACCACCCTGCTGTATGGTTCCGAGTCCTGGGCCCTCTACCGCAGCCAACTACGACTCCTTGAACGCTTCCACCAGCGCTGCCTGCGTACCATCCTGGGCATTCACTGGAGTGACTATGTCACCAACGTCGAGGTCCTTGAACAGGCTGAAGCTGTGAGCATCGAGGCTTTGCTGCTGCGGACACAGCTCCGCTGGGCGGGGCATGTCTCCAGGATGGAGGATCATCGCCTACCAAAGATCACCCTGTTCGGCGAGCTTGCTACTGGACACCGTGACAGAGGGGCACCAAAGAAGAGATACAAAGACTGTCTCAAGAAGTCACTTAGTGCCTGCCAAATCGACCACCACCAGTGGTCTTCGCTTGCTGCGGACCGTGACACCTGGCGCTCCACCATTTACAAGGCAGCTGTCTCCTTTGAGGACTCTCACAGAGCTAGCCTTAAGGACAAGCGGCTCAGGAGAAAAAACAGAGATGCCGCAGCTCAGAACCCTGGCCATACCTTCCCCTGCAGCCACTGCGGTCGAACCTGCCTGTCTCGGATTGGCCTCCGCAGCCACGAACAAGCCTGCAGACGTCGTGGGCAACTCCTATAAAATCTTCGTTCGCGAAGTCAAGCCAAGAGAGAGAGAGAGAGATTCATGCATACGACTGCTGTGTTGATGTATTCAGCAATTTCGGGAATTCAGAAGTGACGAAAAAAGTGGAATAAAATCCCGGATAAGCACGCGGTAGCGCTTGTTTGTCCGGGCTTTTAACCCACAGTTATCGTCGAAACACGTGCAGTTTTGACCTACTTCTAACTTTCAAAGAACGTCTATTATGTACTGTTTTTTTCCCCCACTACTTATTTATTTGCCGTTCTGCTATTTAATAATAATAATAATTATATTTATAAAGCGCAAACTCCATGCAGTGCAGGCTCTAAGCGCTGTACAATGCAAATCAAAGTTAAAAACTAAACACAAATCAATAGACAGCAGCAACACAAAATACAAATATTACAATACAAATTCAAAAATTAACAGCACATAAACACACCCAAAGCACAAACAACCATCGCAACAAGAACAGGCACAGGGTCATCATGATGTTATTGTGAAACAGAAAAGAGACTGGGATTTGGTAAGGCGCCTACATATTTTTTGTTTATTATGTTTTGTTGCACGTGTATAAGATCATGACCATAACACTAGCAAGTTTTTATTTTCAGCATTCGACATCAGAAGAATATTCATCTGTGGATAGTACTTCTTGCTGATTAAAAAAAAAGAGGTTTTAAAGGCGGTTCCCCTATTGCGCTATTATTATTTTGTTATTTTTTTCCTCTGACGTTTATTTTCAAAGCTACAGTGCGCAGGAAACTGTTTACTTGGACAACAGCATGGTCTGCACGCTTCTCAATAAGCAAAAGACCCTCGGACCGACGTCGGCCCGAGAACATTTGCTAACTGGGATGCGTAGCAGTTTTCTGTGGAAAATACAATGTGCTACTTAGCGTTTCTGTTACTGGTTTGTGTGTACTCGTGTGTGATTTGGACCTTTCGGCATTCAACTAAGTCCAAAATTAAAGACCAGGGGTCAGTTGCATGAGCGAGCTTAGTCCTGCACCAGCCACTAAGCAAGGTGCGCCGCTATAGCGGCGCACCTTGCTTAGTGGCTGGTGCAGGGCTAAGTTCGCTTATGCAACTGATTCCAGCACACATTTGTTTATTTCACGTTCGATACCATGATGGAAAGACTAGCATAATCATCCTGCGTTCCGTCTCTGCTCCCGACTCCCCTCTCCACCCCCAGCCCCACCCCCTAAAAACAAACAAACCTATAACACAAAAAAACCCCACGAATTTCACGAATGTCGGCTACAGCAACATTATTTCAGAGTCCCGACAGCATTCTTTCTATGTAAATCACTTCGTTTATAACAAACTCTGGATATAACAACAAGACAAATTGAGTCCCCGGGCGATTTGTTATATCTTAAGTCTACTGGAATTTTAAAAAAATGTCTGTTTAGACAACACGTAATGCTGATTGAAATCATTTGTAAACATCATTGTGTACCAACGTTTTAGCAGGGTTTCCCTCGGCTGTTTTGGAATTCAGTTTTTTAACGACACAATTTGAGAACTGAAAGTCACAATGACATCTTTATTCGAACAGCAACATGGTACTTTCGGACAACAGCTTCCCGAGCAACCGTGTGTTGCTCTGTGATTTTAGACCGTAAGGTCCAAAATCACAGAGCAACACACATTTGTTTTGTTTTTGTTTTTGTTGTTGCATTTCATTACATGGCTAATTCGCATTTTGGCTGTATTCCGTGGCTTACATGTCATTTCTGTCATGGTCGATCTCCGAAATGAGAAAGTAGTTCAAATAATAATAATAATAATAATAATAATAATAAGAATAAGAATAAGAATAAGAGTACTTTATTATCTCGAAAAGAGAAATTCGGTTGTGGTACATTTATAACAAATAGTACAAACAAGACATAAAAACATTATAGCATAATTATGAACATTTTCTCCCTGCACTTGCACAGCTACAAATTCCAAATGGATAAAGTAAACACTACAAAATCTTTACACATAACTCTTACACATCTCACACAAACATCTTTTATGGACTGAACTGAGCGGCACTTATACATTCACACCCACCTCTACATATGCATACATAATACGCGTGTTTCAACCTAGTCCTAACCCTCACTACTTATTATACAAACGTCTCAGTACATTATTACACATTATTACACACGCTGCATAATTAAAGTCTACCATAATAAAATAATTAGTGGGTAAACACTCAGTAACAACAATCCCAGTATGTTCATGTTCACCACCAAATGAAACACAATATAATCACTTCTCTAAAATCAACAAGCTCCATTCCTACTGATTGCACAGGTAAAGGGGGATAGGGGGGAGGAGTTAGGTTTGGGTATGCGTGGATGTACCTACAGATTGCTTAGAGTGATGGATTTGGGGATGAAACTGTGCTGTAGTCTAAGTGTTCTAGCTTTGTGCGTGCGGAGTCTGCGGCCAGAGGGGAGGAGTTCATAGAGGTGGGCAAGGACATGGGATCTGTCTGAAGCTATCCGCCTACCCTTTCTCACCACACGCTGTTCATACAGGGACTCCACACTGTTTTGCTTACTGCCAGTCACTTTGCTGCAGATGTTTACCATTCGTGCCAGGGTGTTCTTGTTCTTCACACTCAGACCTCCATACCAGCACACAGAACCGAAAGTGATGACAGACTCAATAAAAGAGCAGTAAAAAGTTTGAAGGACAGAGGGGTTCACATTCAGCTTCCTGAGTTTCTGGAGGCAGTAGATGCGTGACTGACATTTCTTGTGTATGAGGGAGGTGTTTGCGTTAAAGGACAACTTATCATCTATGACTGTTCCAAGATACTTATACTCAGTCACACGCTCAACAGACACATCATCGATCATCAGAACAGGGACAGGGGCAGGGTTTCTTCGAAAGTCTATCAGTAGTTCCTTGGTCTTACTCACATTTAGGTCTAGAAAATTATCTTTACACCAAACACTAAAACGTTCTACTTCTGCAAAGTAAGTCGCATCATTATTGGAGATATCTTCTAAGGCAGTGTCATCCGAGTATTTTATAAGAAGGGTAGAGTCAGTGCCACTACAATCGTTAGTGTACAGTGTGAACAGCACAGGGGAGAGAACTGTACCTTGAGGGGCGCCTATGGAAGTGGACCTAAGGGATGAGAGAGCTTTTTGAAAGCGAACTGACTGGGTCCTATTTACAAGGAAGTTGACAATCCATAGGATAAGCCTTGGCGTTACATTGTAACATAGAAGTTTTTTAGCTATGAGATAGGGTTGTATAGTGTTGAAGGCTGAAGAAAAGTCTATAATAATAATAATAATAATAATAATAATAATAATAATAATAATAATAAATAACTTTTCTATAGCGCAATATCCCCACAAAGAAAGGCTCAGAGCGATTTACATCTAGATAATCTAACTAATTGAAATTAACTAACTAAAGTACCGACAACTTACAAAAACACCATCATTCATAGGTCCAAATGCATACTGACACAATACTAAAATAATAAACAAGAGCCTGTTGATGGGAAAACGTAGGGTTTATCAATCCATTTCAAAGGCCAAATTGAAGAAAAAAATGTTTTCAATCTAGCCCTGAAAATGGCCAAAGATTGTGCACGTGTTTTGACGAAAACAGTGGATTAAAGGCCCGGACAAAAATAATAATAATAATAATAATACATAGTTCTTGTATAGCGCTGTTCTCCAGGAAAACACTGGACTCACTGCGCACGCACAACGGCACAGCCTTTCTCTCATACACACACGCACAATTATACACTAGTTTAGACCACCCCATCCCTTCCCAACACCTTGCATTCTCTTCCGCTAGGATCGGAATAAATGGCAGTCAGTCAACATTTAGTTAAATATGAGCTAAGTGTTAAATGCCCGACAAAAAAGAAAAGTCTTTAAGTGAGCTTTGAACTGTGACAATGTGGGCAGATTCCGCATGTCAGTTGGCAGCGAGTTCCACACACTTGGGGCTAAAAAGGTGAAAGAACGCTCCCCGACAGTTTTTATGTCACGCTTCGGGATTTAAAAAAGTTTTTCACTGGAGGAACGGACGGTGCGTAATGGCTGATAAGCAGACATCTTGGCAGAGAGGTACGGCGGGAAAGATCCGTCAAAATGCCGATAGGCGAAAATTGCAATTTTGTACTGGCACCGAAATTTTACGGGCAGCCAGTGCAGCTGCTTCAGTAGGGGCGTAACGTGGTCTCTCTTTCCTTTCTTCAAGATGAGACGCACCGCATTGTTTTGAATCAGCTGCAAGCGTGAAATCTGATCTGCCGGTAAACCTGCCAGTACAGAATTGCAATAATCGAGCCTGGAAGCAATGAATGCATTTACAAGTCTTGACGCCGCACTTTCTGTGAGATACGGTCTGAGGGAAGAAATTCTGCGCAGCTCAAGGAAACCAGCTCGGCAGACGCTACTGATATGATCATGCATGGAAAGCGTCGAATCAAGATTCATCACACCCAGATATTTGACACATTTCTGGAAGGGAAGTGGCGCAGTGGTTAAGGCGTCTGCCTCCAATGCCAAAGGTGCGAGGTTCGATACCGGGTTCCGGCGTTGGATTTTTCTCCTCTGGTGTCACCGTATGGGCAGTGGGCAGATGTTCACATCTGCACGGGACATAGACGACCCCGGCCCCCACGAGTCCCCTGCTGCCTTGCAGGCCTGGCCGCTTGGCTGCGGAAAGGCTAAGGGAGGAAACCCCTGACATCAAAGCCCCCGTGTCTCCGGGGAAGGCTTTTGAGCCAGAGACTAAGACAAGGACAGTCTGATATAAAACCTACGACCCGAGGACCTCGATGCCACCGTCCCAGCTTGCTAGGCCATGGCAAACGAACCAAGGGTTTAAAGGGTGGGGCCAGTACTGCGCACACTACACTCCACCAAAAAGCTCCACCGCGCAGGCTTTAGGAAACGCCCACGGACTATGACACTGAACTTTCCAAGTCCTGTAGCGATGGGCAAGGGGCAAAACGGCAGGTGAAAGATGTCACTGGAAGCCGCAGTCTCAAACCTGCATGCAGGCGGTTCAGGATATTGGTCGCCTGATGTTGACCTGGGGATGACAACGTCACTCGGCACACCCTGAACGACCAAGCAGCCTTCTCTAGGGACAGCACTGCTTGCTCCACACGGAGAGGGGCCTAGAAAAGGTGGCCTAACCAAAGCTCATCCCCTCGTAACCCCAGTTGGCTAGCCGCGGTCAACGGGCATCTTCTCATGCGGTCAGAAAACAAGAAAAAACAATGGATCCACTCTCATGACGACCACGACCGGACTCAACGTAGCATGCTGGAACATCCGAACCATGCTCGACACAGCAGACAGCGGACGCCCTGAACGTCGCTCCGCCCTCATTGCCCATGAATTGCGGAGGTTAAACATCGACATCGCCGCGCTCAGCGAAGTACGCCTTGTGGAGGAAGGCAGCCTCCAAGAACTTGGCGCTGGCTACACCCTCTACTGGTCAGGCAGGCCTGCATCAGAAAGACGGCTCTCAGGCGTGGGCTTCATGGTGAAGACCCCCATTGCGACTAAGTTGGAAAACCTACCAACGGGTCACTCCGACCGCATCATGTCCATGCGCCTCCCACTGAGACACCAGCAATACGTCACCCTTCTCAGTGTGTACTCCCCAACCCTCCTGGCAGAGCCTGCAGAAAAAGACAAGTTCTACTCTGACCTGCGCAGCCTCCTGAAGAGCACCCCTGCAGACGACAAAGTCATCATCCTTGGCGACTTCAACGCCAGAGTGGGCCAAGACTCTGAAGCCTGGAAAGGAGTCCTCGGCAAGCATGGCGTTGGGAACTGCAATGACAATGGTCGCCTACTGTTGGAGCTCTGTGCAGAGCAGCAACTTGTCATCACCAACACTACTTTCCAGCAAAAGGACAGTCCAAAGACCACCTGGATGCATCCTCGCTCCAAGCACTGGCACCTTATCGACTATGTCCTAGTGCGTCAGAGGGACCGCAGTGACGTCCTCCTCACCAGAGTGATGCCCAGCGCGGAGTGCCACACTGACCACCGCCTTGTTCGCTGCAAACTCAGGCTACGCCTCAAGCTGAAACCCAAGAAAGGGGGCCCTCCCAAGAAAAAGCTTGATGTTGCCAGCCTTCAGCGTGACGACAAGAAAGCTGCCCTTTAGGCCGATTTACAGCGCATGCTCAAAGACACAGTTGATCTAGCAGACTCCTCCCCTGAAACACTCTGGGAACAACTGAAAACTGCTATTGTAAAATCCTCTGTGGAAGTCTTGGGCTTTACTAGAAAGAGGAACAAAGACTGGTTTGACGAAAACGACGTAGAGATCCAGGAACTTCTAGCAAAAAAAAAGAGCCGCCCACCAGGCCCACCTAGCCCAGCCTTCCTGCCCTGTGAAGAAGTCTGCCTTCCGCCTCATCTGCAGCAGTCTCCAGCTCAAGCTTAGAGAGCTCCAGAACGAGTGGTGGTCCAGACTCGCACAGAGGACCCAGCTCTGCGCTGACAACGGTGACTACAGGGGCTTCTACGAAGCACTGAAAGCAGTGTATGGCCCTAGGCACCTGGTACAAAGTCCCCTGCGAAGCGCTGATGGACAGGCACTCCTCACAGATAATACCTCCATCTTGAACCGCTGGTCGGAATACTTTCAGGACCTCTTCGGCGCTGAACGCACTGTTCAAGAAACAGTCATCCACCAAATCCCACACCTTCCACTAAAGGTTGAACTGGACGAACCGCCCACCGCCGAAGAGACCCTCACAGCCATCCACCAGCTTAAGAGTGGCAAAGCAGCAGGCATTGACGGAATCCCGCCAGAGATCTGGAAACATGGAGGCCCAGCACTGCACAACAAGCTCCACGACCTCTTTCTCTGCTGCTGGGAAAAAGGAACACTACCAAAGGATCTCCGTGATGCAGTCATCATCACCCTGTACAAGAACAAAGGAGAGAAGTATGCCTGCTCTAATTATCGTGGAATTACCCTGCTGTCCATTGCCGGGAAAATTCTCGCAAGGTTGCTCCTGAATCGGCTGGTACCTGCCATCGCTGAAGACCACCTCCCAGAGGGCCAGTGTGGCTTCAGAGCCAACAGGAGTACCACCGACATGGTCTTTGTGCTGAGACAGCTTCAGGAGAAGTGCCGCGAGCATAACAAAGGGCTGTACGTAACGTTTGTCGACCTAACAAAAGCGTTTGACACTGTGAGCAGGCAAGGTATGTGGCAGATCCTGGAGCGACTAGGTTGTCCCCCAAAGTTCCTCAACATGATCGTCCAGCTCCACGAGGACCAGCAAGGACAGGTCAGACTAAACAGTGACCTCTCAGAACCATTCCCCATTCGCAACGGCGTGAAGCAAGGCTGCGTGCTGGCACCGACCCTCTTCACCATCTTCTTCAGCATGATGTTGAAGCAGGCCACAGTGGACCTCGACGATGACGACGCAGTGTACATCAGGTATCGTCTCGATGGCAGCCTGTTCAACCTCAGACGACTGCAGGCCCACACGAAAACCCTAGACCAACTGATTCGTGAGCTGCTCTTCGCTGATGACGCTGCCCTCGTTGCACACACAGAGAGAGCCTTGCAGCGCATTACGTCCTGCTTCGCAGATGCTGCCCAGCTCTTTGGACTTGAGGTCAGTCTGAAAAAGACAGAGGTCCTTCATCAGCCAGCACCCAAGGAAGAGCATCGCGCTCCCCACATCACCATCGGCGAGTCCGAACTGAAGTCTGTACACCAGTTTACCTACCTTGGCTGCATCATCACGTCAGACGCCAAGCTGGACAAGGAGCTGGACAACAGGCTGGCAAAAGCGAACAGTGCTTTCGGGCGACTATTCAAGCGGGTGTGGCACAATCAACAGCTGAAAAAAGGCACCAAGATCAGCGTGTACAGAGCTGTCGTCCTCACCACTCTGCTGTACGGTTCCGAGTCCTGGGCCCTCTACCGCAGCCAACTACGACTCCTCGAACGCTTTCACCAGCGCTGCCTGCGTACCATCCTCAGCATTCACTGGAGTGACTATGTCACCAACGTCGAGGTCCTTGAACAGGCGGAAACTGTGAGCATCGAGGCTTTGCTGCTGCGGACACAGCTTCGCTGGGCGGGGCACGTCTCCAGGATGGAGGATCATCGCCTACCCAAGATCACTCTGTTCGGCGAGCTCGCCACTGGACACCGAGACAGAGTGGCACCAAAGAAGAGATACAAAGACGGTCTCAAGAAGTCGCTTAGTGCCTGCCAAATCGACCACCGCCAGTGGTCTTCGCTTGCTGCGGACCGTGACACCTGGCGCTCCACCATTCACAAGGCAGCCGTCTCCTTTGAGGACTCTCGCAGAGCTAACCTTAAGGACAAGCGGCTTAGAAGAAAAAACAGAGTTGTCGTAACTCAGAACCCTGACCAGACCTTCCCCTGCAGCCACTGCGGTCGAACCTGCCTGTCCCGGATTGGCCTCCGCAGCCACGAAAATGCCTGCAGACGACGTGGGCAAGCCCTATAGAATCTTCGTTCGCGAAGTCAAGCCAAGAGAGAAGAGGGAAGGGAACGCTGCAGCCACCAATGTTTGCGAACTCGCCTTCATTTAGATATCGCATGTTTGTCCGTGCTTTTAATCCACTGTATTGACGTGCTCTTTTGACCTACTTCTGATCACAGAAAAAACGCCTGCATCACAAATGTTACAAAATTTCGTTTGTAGGCATGTATCTGGTTTGTCAGCAAATCATACATTACTTTTGATTTTGTGTGTTTCACCCTTTCAGTGCCAAAAAACATTGAACACACTCAACTGCAAGAGGTATCGATCCTCATGAGCCCCGCCCCCACCCGGGTCTACCCTGGGGGACTTGGGTGGGGTTAACTACTTTTTAGTTCCCAGGATCACCCTGGTCACCCCCACAGGGTGGGTTCTCCCCTCTATTCTGGGGCATGTGTTCCTGTCTACCCTTGGTCCATTCACCTGTATTTGCCTTTTAAAAACTCTCCCTACTGTATGCGCTGCTGTAGCTCTTGATATTGGAAGTGTGTTGCTAAATGGTCTTGGCTTTATTTAGGCCCCATGTTGTAGGTTTATTTAATGTATTGGACCGGCTGGCGACATACATTCAATATTCCGTTTAGTTTTTTTTTTTTCACAAGCAGTGCAGGCACATCCTGAGAAAGTCTTGTTGCTGTCGGGACGTTAAAGCTGAGGTGCAATGAGAAAAACCCGCCCGGCGCGTGTTTTAAAAAGACTACAGGACCCAGCTTGGGCCCTGCCCCTAAGTGGGTCAAATCGGTTCGTAACACAGTTGACGGAGTTGGCAACTGCGTATCCCGAGCTTGCAAAACTCTCGGAAAACGACAGACCACTTCCTGTTGCACGGAAATCATCGCGATTAGCAGATCGGACAACAGCAGACGATTCTGTGACACTTTGAAACTGACCGACAGCCACGGATTTTACGCGCTGGGGACTATGATGGCAGAATGCACGGCTGTACATGCTGTAAGTATGACTCCTGACACTTTGTAGTTGTGAACGAACGAATTTTGTCAACACGTACATCCAGTCCAATATAGGATAATATAAATAAATAAAGAAGCATTGTGATGTACATCCAACACAGTAAAGTGGATGTGTGTGTGTGTGTGAGAGAGAGAGAGAGAGAGAGAGAGAGAGAGAGAGAGAGAGAGAGAGAGAGAGAGAGAGAGAGAGAGAGAGAGAGAGAGAGAGAGATATTATAACAACAAACACAAAACGACAAATAACCCCTCCTTCCTCACCCTTCCGATATCAAATAAAGCTTCAGGCTGTACTGTGTAACTTACGGATAGCTCGGCCTGGTCCATATCCAGTGTGCGTCCAGGCAAGACACAAATGGCCTGCTCTGTCCGTCGGGTGGTCGAGTGTCGTCTGCTACTGTTGATGTCAGTAAAAATATCGCTGGTTTAGATCAGTGATCGCGGTGCGCACTCGCTGCAAACAGGAAGTGGCCTGTCTTTTTCACGGGAGTTTTGCCAGCACGACAAACGCAGTTGAAAACTCAGTCAACTGGGTTGCAAACCGGTTTGCCGAAGTTAGCCGAACGTTCACGAAGACAGGGCCCTCGCTGGGTCCTGCAAAGTTTTTTTAAAACACGTGCGGGGCGGAGTTTTGTGACTGTTTCTCAGCTTTAAGCAATGTACAATCAATCAATCATGAGCCCCCGCAGTTGCGGGGCTCATGAGCATCTATCCATCTTTATGACATCACTTTTGAAACCATGTTCCTAAGACAGCTAGAGCTTGTTGATGTTGATTTGACGAAGACTGCAGAAACACAGCTTCCGTCCGCGGGCACTGAACGAGTTAAAATTGTACACGAAAGCAGATTGGCAGATTGTAAAGCTGTTGTAATAATTATTATTCAGCTATTATTCAATTATATTTCTGTGTCTATCACCCCTCTCTCTCTCTGTCTCGGTCTCTCTCTCTGTTTGTTCCTGTCAATGTTGTTTAAGTGTATGCTTAAATATGCTAATGGTCACAACTTAAGGGCCACTTTTTATTGCAGACGCACCGACAACACCACACAAATAATGTAACAATACTTGAAGTCAGTACTTTGCTAATTTATTCAGTAACAATTTCATTTAAGTTTTGAGTAAATTAAGCAATTGTAACAACAGCAATACGTTCACCCGCCCCTCATTTAAAAAAAAATCACACAAGACTGGTCCAGTCAGTTGCGAGTGTACCCACCGTTTGCAGCCAAGCATTTAATGCAGCGTTGACGCATGGAGTTCACCAGGGTTCGGAGAACATGTTGTGGGATCGCTTCCCACTCTTGATGCAGGAACTGAATCAGCTGGAGGACGCCTTGATGTGGGGGTGCTTGCTGACTGCACGTCCCAGAGGTGCTCGATGGGAGCCAGATTAGGTGAACGAGCTGGCCACTCCATCCTCATGATGCCCAATTGCTCAAGGTACTCATCTACCACACGGGCGCGATGAGGTCGAGCGTTGTCGTCCTGCAGAACAGCATTGTCACCTATGGCTTGGAGAGCTGTCTGGATGAGGGGCTGCTTAATCTCGTCCCGATAGCGCAGTCCCGGCAGGGTGCCTCGGATGTCGTGGAAAGGGGGGGGGGGGGGGTCCTACCTTCCCTGCTGAGGCGTGCACAGACCATGACTGATCCTCCTCCGTAGCGATCCACCACTTGGACGCATCCATCCGTGAATCGCTCGCCCTGGCGTCTCCAGACCCTCACCCTGCCGTCGTTGAAGGACATAGTGAACCGTGACTCATCAGTAAACCGAAGCTGAGTCCAATGGAGTCTGTTCCACTTCACATGTTGACGACGCCAGGCAACCCGGGCTCTGCGATGAACTGCAGCGAGGGGTATTCTCACTGCTGCTCTGCATGAAACCAGGCCAATTTCGCGCAGACATCGACAGCCTGTGCTTCTGCTGACGTTAACGTTTGCAACTTGCATCAGTTGACGTCGCAAAGTGGTTGACGTGACAGTTTGATCTGCCCTTCCAGTTTCTTGGAATCGTGCCAGAAGCCTCTGGATCACTGAATGGGACACAACAAGACGTCCCCCAACTTCTCGTCCGGAAATTCCATCCTGCAGCCATGCTAGCGCCCGGCCTTGATCTACTGGCAGTAGGCTTCGTCGTGGTGGCATGGTTAGGAAAGTGACAATTATGCCCCTAATGTACCGGTATTTGTAGCGAAACAGAGGTGCTCAGTGTTTACGACTGACCCCTTTAGCACGTGCATCACGAGTTTACCGAGTTTTCCCACCTGCCTGCCTTTGGTACGCTTGCCAATATCGCACAGCTTTTCACAAAAACTGACGAGGTTTCACATGCATTTGACACGTTCGTGGAACTTGATGAATTGTTGCCTATTATTTCCTGTACATTGGACTGTCTAAGGTCAACTTTTAACCCATTTGAATCGAAAGAACATTGTATTTTATTAGCGTACTTGCGACGATAAACAATGACAAAAAAAAGTGGGGTGACCCATAAGTTTTGACCATTAGTATATGTACGTGTGTATGTGTGCATCTTACCATGATTAAGGACATAATTAATAAATGATTAGTGTTTCTCATTATCATCCGTGAAAATGAAGTTAATTTTCTTGAACTATTTCTTCTTATTCCCCCCCCCCCTCTCTCTCTCTCTCTCGTCTGTGTGTGTGTGTGTGTGTGTGTGTGTGTGTGTGTGTGTGTGTGTGTGTGAGGTGGTGGTGGTGATGGTGTGTGTGCGTGTGTATGTGTGTGTGTGTGGTGGTACTGGTGTTGGTGGTGGTGGTGTGTGTGCGTGTGCGTGCGCGTGTGCGTGTGCGTGTGTGTGTGTGTGTTAGTGTGTGTGTGTGCAAACGTTTTGTTTCTTTAACCATTGAACACATACACATGATGAACTCCGTCATAAACATTACACCTTTAGTTGTTAAAAATCATTTATTTTACACCAAATCAAACTGCTAGCGAAATTAACCCCATGAAAGAAGCCCACTGCAGCGACGAAAATTGGCGGGCTGGGGTTTCCAATGACGTCAATTAGTGGCCCCATGGCGAGAGAGACTATGAGGTGGAACGCAGGAGCCATCGCCAAGCCATCGCGGAACGAACCTGCGGCTTACTTCCCTTTGACTCACAATACTTATCTTTGGTCTTGAAATGAAAATAAAAAATAAATTAAAAAAAAAGAAAGAAAAAACAGAAAACAGATGACGATAATGATAACAACACTGACAGTGTAGCCAACAGGATAGTTATGCTTGTTTAACACAATAGGCCTGACGCAGTACACCAGGAGATGGATCAATTATGATAATTCAAGGGTAGGGCCAGTTTAGCAAATCTGGCACTACCCTTGAATTATCATGATCAATCTCCTTCAAATGGCACATATTGGTTAGTTGACATCTCCAACATTTGAAAAATGCAGCCTGGGGCTAAATGGGTTACGGCTGCTGCTGCTGCTGCTGCTACTACTACTACCACTACTGAGAGCTTGCAAATTATTTTCGGGACTGCTGTACATCTCATCCATCCCAGTGTCTATCTATTTCGCGCGCGTTGGGAATCTATGAAAAGAAGAGAAATATCAAAAGGAGAAATGCCAATATATAAACTCGTATACCTGTGCCTTGGGGCTGACGTCAGCAATAAGAACAAAGGGAGTGGTGTAGGAGATAGTGCGATACATGGCCATAGTGCAGGAACTGAGGTAGAACGTAGCCAGGCTGCCTGAAGTGGCAAGCGTTAGTGCCGTAACACCGAACATCACACTCACCTCCATAAACTCCATCTTCATACCTGTGCAAATAAAGAGAGCAAAAAGGTGACTTTTAACTCATTCAGCCCGACGCACGTATTTCCCAAATTTTGGAGGCCTCATCTAACGACTATGCACCAGTTGTAGGAGATGGATCGACCATGATAATTCAAGGGCACTGCCAGATTAGCTTGGCGCTGACAGGCGTCAAACTAATCTGGCACTACCCTTGAATTATCATGGTCGACCCATCTCCTGCTGTAGTGCGTCAGAGCTGAATGGATTAAACGTGTAAAACGCCCAGAAAAATCCCAACAAATTCCCCCATACGGTGCCAGTTGACGCAGTATTTCTGCAATCCTCGTTGGTTCAACACCAGAAGGCCCTGGCTAGCTCAGGAACATGGATTCGAAGTGGTGTCAGCAAGAGAGTCCATGAGCGTTGGGACAATTGTGACATTGTGTTACGTGGTAGTTGTAGTCGTAGTATGATACAATCACACCAGACGCACGCACGTAGGGTTCTTGTAAAGAAACTTTACTCAGCTGCAACTCGTCACACGTGTCACAAGGTTGTAGACCACACTGGAGTAACAGTTCCAACAGTACTTTTGTTCTCACGATGCATTTTCCGCGCAATGCATCCACAACTGCAACTACACTTTGGTACACTGTCTCTATACAATGCATCCACACTGATATGCTGTCTCCTCTACAATGCATCAACTCTTTTTGACACACTGCGTCTCCTATACAATGCACACAGATATTTCCTAACACGCTCTTTTATACTATTAAAGATTTCCAGAACAATCCAGCAAATTACACAACTCAGCCAATCAGTAAAAAAAAAGTATTAATATTCATGAAAAATAATACTTTAGATCTGTTCACAGCCTTCTACAAACTTCTAGGCGCATACCATAAATGTTGCAAAATGTTACCAACATGTGTACTGCGGCACAACTTTGACGTCATATCTGAGGTCACTAGAATAATCGCGCCGCTACTAGAACCTTCCAGTCTAATGTAGGTCAGACTTTTCAAAACAGTAGCGAAAATACGCAACATTCTAACTACACAACAAAAATCGACGGGAATTCTCCATGCAAAAAGAAAACGAAAGGTACGTGATACTTATGCAAAACAACTCAACTGAACACCGGGTCTTTCCTATGATTAACACAAACATGCCCTAAAAAGAATAACACAACCACTAACGTAACACATTGTCACAGAGCTTGTTTAGTACTACACACGTTAACACACACAGCACAGATACATGGGTAACTGCCTGGACATGCATTCGCGTATTTATCCGTTCAGTGCAGAGAAATTGTGTACATCTCCCAACTGCAAGAGGTAACTGCAGTTGCGGGGGCTCATGCGGATCTACGCCTCTTGCTGACACCTCTTTAAATCCATGTTCCTGGGACAGCTAGGTTGTTTGGTGTTGAATTAACAAAGATTGCAGAAACACAGTCTGCATCAACTGACACTAAACGGTAAATTTCTGCAAAGGATGCAGCCCCCTACAAACCTGAAAGCTGAAATTATTGCACTGATGCAAGCACACACATAAAAACACGTTCAGATGACATCACTTGAACTCAATTCGACTTCTCTGAGTCTGTTATTGAAGCAGAACATGTTTCGTTTGAGTCAAATGAGATTTAAGCTGAATGCAAGTGATTGTTACAAAAAATGGAGCTATGTAGGTCGATTGGCGCTGCTCTGTGGCGGAAAGCCTTCCCTTTGGAAGGCAGGCTGATGAATAACTAATGACCTCAGTAGCAAAACGTCTTCGGGCCCACGACCGCCGCTGTGTGTCCGTCACAGCCGTGTTCCTGTGTTTTGTCCTCGGGCCCACTGCGGCCGTCGTGGGTCCGAGGAGGTTTGCTCACTGGGGAATCACGTTCCAACCAATGTTTGTCCAAGTTACTCATCTACTACCTCCAAAATATTTTTGTGGACAAGTGTGTAGACAAATACGGCGACATAGAGGCTTCACGTGCACAGCAATCCCATCCCTCCACCAGCCATTTAATTCCGGTACGCATCACTTCCAGGGTGCGCGTAGGGGTAGCCATTGTAAACAGTTTGTGCTACAAAGTTGGTGACGTATGTCAGGTAGGAGCAATTGGCAATGACACCGAAGAACATCAACGAGATGCTTAGCATCTGTTTGTTTCGTTGGAAGAAGTTTATGAAAGTTTTGAGTTTACTCTCGGCAACATTTTTCACACTGACATCAATAAAGGACGATGCTTGGGTTTTCGCCGGAAGGTGGTTTTCGTGCAGTATTTCAGAAGACCTACAAACTAATAGCTTCGCCTCTCGCTTGACAGCGGCTGGGTTTTCTCCGCAACTGTTCTGTCTGCTGGAAAGGTTCACATTTAGTTCGCCAGAATTCACTGAAAATGTCTTAACCCCACTATGCATACAGCCACAAGTACTGCAAGCAGTCCCGGTGGCCGCATACCTAAAGGGTTTACATGTTTTATCTTCAGAAGAATCGGTGTTGTATCCTTGAGTCTTGCTTTTGTCTACATTACAGGACAAATCACGCCCAATCTCCTCGCGGAAATTAGAAGTTTGAAGTCCACTGTCATGCGGAGGGCCCGCTTTCATCATCGTCTTCATTTCCATAACTGCTGTTGTTGAGTCAGTCAACTTCTGATCTTTATCTGAACCTACAGACAGCGAACACACGCCGAAGACAACGTAAAACAAAATCAGAAGCACTCCTCTATCAAGCTTGCTACATGTTCTCCTACTTCCGGAAATATGTGCGCCATATCCGGAAGCCCCACAAGTGATGTCAAACTTCCGCCAAATGCTCTGAGCAGGGAGCATAACCCGAGGACAGAGGCATGCTGTTCCGGCGGGGTGACGCATCAGCATAGACGCTATGAGAGTTGCCAAGCATATGGCGAAGCCGTGATAAGAAAAAATACTCTACCATGGCCAAGACGCCGAGCATGGTAAGTTCTTTCTCCCTGTAAGACAATGAACTGGCGGACATATATGTTTCCACTATCAGCGCTAGGTCATTGTCTAATATGACGTTTCCGTTTTTAAGTCTCTCTCTCTCTCTCTCTCTCTCTCTCTCTCTCTCTCTCTCTCTCTCTCTCTCTCTCTCTCTCTCTCTCTCTCTCTCTCTCTCTCTTCCCCCCCCCCCTCCCCGACCCCTGTCTGTAAATAATGCTTGAGTGAATCTGTACCAGACACAGGCATCCGATTTCCACCACACAGATTATTGTTCAGAAAAAGATATTTTTGTGTCCAAGTAACCTACGTAAGTAAAGTTACTTACAATTACTTATTTTAAGACACTTGTAAGAGCTTAAAGAGGTAATTAGTTATTTACAAAGTTGTAGGTAACTTATCAAGTGACTATATATGTCTCTTGTCGACGAGGCGAGGTGGAGTCGGGGGCGGGGGACATTCCAAGTTATGATAATGGGCCTCATTGTTCAGCTGTCAATACACACTCCCCGATCAGCTAAAGAAATACACAGGCCTGTCATTCGGGGTGTGTGGGAAATGTTGGAACACACTAGCCTATTAACATAAACGTCCTCATTATTAGAAAAGAAATAATATTTGTCCCCCGTGTTGTGAGACTGACGGCTTGGGTTGACAGTCGATCCGAAAAACAGTTCAGTCGAATTAAAAACACTTCAGGTGAATTATTTACACCTATTTATCATAAAAGGACCCTATTATTAGAAAGGCGGATATTCCGCCCCCGTGTTGTGTGACTGGTGGCCTTGTGTGTTACCGCTTGAGTCGATCGATGATTATAAAATGTACTGAGTGAACTGAAACAATCAGGGACTTTGTAAGGGGTAAGGGAGGGTGATGGTCAGAATTGGCTATTAATTAGGGTCAGTTTAAGACAAATTCTCTATCTCTACCAACAGAATTGTTTAAATTTTCATATCTGGTCAGTATTAGATTAGAAGATGTCTTGTACCAAAGCCGAGGTCTTACGGTAAAGGTCACAGTATAGATAAAAAGGGTTTGTACACTAAAGGTAATATCACAAAAAGGACGGCTCATATGATTTATATTGTTGTTAAAGTAAAGGTAACCCGGAAGAAAGCTGCGCAAAGGAAAATTATCTGACATACCGAGTGTAAAGGCCCTGGCAGCCATATGTTTTCAATGCTTCCGTATGTAGGTCTAATGAACCTCATACATTCTGGCTCACGATTTAGTAACACAGATATAAATGCCACAGAGCAACGCAGAGGGTAGGTCGCGTTATAAGCACTACTGTGATTGGCTGACAGAGTAGGTTCAGAAAATAACTTATTACACGTATTAAGTCTGTCACGTGGGTCGATTTCTGAACTCTGATTGGATGCTATAGTACTGACTGATGCCATGTCTGTCATTAAGGCAGCAACAGCAAGCAAACTGCCACGTCTACAAGAGGCACTGCAAGACATCAAGTGCACCACACTGGTGCTGCAGTGGATCCCCTCACACTGTGGCATCTGCGGCAATGAAGAAGCTGACAGAATGGCAAAAGTGGGCCGGGCACGAGGAAGAACAAGATGAAATGGAGTCAGTTTCATAGAAATGAAGACCATCATTAAATCTGTGTACAGACCACCACAACGGTCCCTAGACAGTTACCATCAGCTGTCCAGACAAGAGCAGGTGACCATCTTCCGTCTGAGGACCGGGCTCAACTGACTCAATTTCCACCTGCACAGACGCTTCCACCTCGTGCTATCTCCCCTGTGCCCTTGTGGAGAAGCAGAGCAGACCACAGAGCACATCCTCCAGGACTGTTGGAGCCACCAGCTGCTGAGGGAGGAGATATGGCCGAAGCCTGCCACTCTCCAAGAGAAACTGTACGGGCCTGTGGAGGCGCTACAGAAGACAACAGATTTCATTTTGAGCGCCAAACTCCAAGTGTGACGGCGTTCGAGAAGAAGATCGAGTTACTTCTTATAGTTTTGGCCAACATTAGAGAATGGCACGGGCCAGTGTATAGTCTTGGGAAGTTTCTCTTTGTTCCTATTTCATCTATGGTATGAATTTTTAACTCTCCTCCTTTCGTGCTGTGTGCAGTGGCATATGAAGATATTTTTCCGGGGGGGGGGGGGGGGGGGGGACCTACCCGCTCCCCTCCCCCTCCAGCTCGCCCCGTTTCCAACGCCACCGTAGTGTTATTTGCAGCTTCATACATATCAAACGTTCTACGTTGCAGCCTTTTGCTGGTTTAAGACATTCTGCCCCAGGACCCAAACCCCTAAATTTTGAAGTTTACATCTGAAGGACTGTATTACAAATCGTAACCTATAGTTTTCACAACCAAAGCTGTATACAGCCGTCACACGTTAAGCCCAATCAATCAGTCATTACAGATAATCGTCAGACCGATCTGTGTGTGTTCAGCCTTTCCCTGCCGAGACAAATTGGCACTGTCCAGCTACACGAGGCGTATGTGTGTGTGTGTGTGTGTGTGTGTGTGTGTGCGCGCGCGCGTGCGTGCATGCTGTGTGTGTGTGTATGTGTGTGTGTGTGTCGGCGTGAGAGAGAGAGAGAGAGGGGGAGGGGGGGGGGGAGAGATAGCACCTGCATTCATATTTGCCCTTGCTGTATGAACTTTAATGTACTTAATGATTCTTTGTTTATTGCTTTACTTTGTATTTTTACTCATTTTATATTTTTGTGCGTACGCGTATGCGGGTAGGTATGTCTGGAGTGCGTGTCCGAGAGCGTGTGTTTGTTTTTGTGCGTATGTGCCTGAGTGCGTGCGTGTGTAAGTGTTTGTGTGTGTGTGTGTGTGTGTGTGTGAGTGTTCGTGCGTGTGTGCATGCGTACTGAATTGCGGTGTACATGTGTGTGTGTGTGTGTGTGTGTGTGTGTGTGTGTGTGTGCGTGCATGCGCGGGTTGCGATGTGCATGCGTGCGTACCTGAGTGCGTGTGTGGGTATGTGTGTGTGTATGTGCGTGGCGCGTGCGTGCGTGCGTGAGCGAATGCAGCAGTGCATGCAGCAGTGTGTGGTATGTGTATGTTTACATGTCTATGTCACTTATGTAGTAGATGTAGCAACGGCAAGTTTGAAAACTGGTCCTGTTACCAATAACTTCTACCGTTGGAAAATAAAGGTTCATTGTTCATTGTTCATTGTTCATTGTAGGTCATCCGCAGTTGTGAGGGCTCATGAGGATCTATGCCTCTTGCTGACATCACACTATATCCATGTTCATGAGGGCTGGGGCTCTTTGATGTTGAATTATTAGCACAGATTTCAGTAAGTTGAATTTACAATGATTTCGAAAACACAATCTGCGTTCACTGTCAGTGAAAGGGTTGATAACGACCATAGCTTGCTTGTTGTGTTTCTACCACTTCTCTCACTTACATATAATTGCAGTACAGAATGCAGTATTCAAACTTTAAACCCAGGCAATTAATTACAGATACATTAATGTGTGTATCTTGATAACGACCCCAGGTCGGTTGTGTTTTTGCCAGTTCTTTCACTGAAACATTTACAGCACCCACAGTCTTGTATGGCCCATACGTTGAACACAATACATTTTAACGACCCCAGGTCTGTTGTGTTCTAACCAGTTATTTAATTTATACATGTACACTACCCAGAGATATGTATGGCCCATACGTTAAACACAATAATTGTAAAACTAAGGCGTGCGTGCGCATAGATTGCTAAAATAGTCCACCTTTGGTACTTGTATACTGTCAGTGTCTCGGCTTATATTATCTGATGTTGTCAGCGCACATTGTGGAACAGCGCAGTCCATCAACACTGTGATGAAACTTAATCTAACTAGATCACGTGGGTGTCCAATGATACATGTCCTCAGTTTGTTTTTTCTAACTGTACAAAATATCAAGCTACAGCAACTATCATTACTATCTTGTGCGACATCAGTCACTCGGTTAGTCAATCGGTCAGTTACACCGATCTATCTATCAATCAATCAATAACATCGATCGATCAGTTTACTACCTGTCACCGCCGCATAATCCTCCACGATTCTGTGCGTTATTATTGACAAAAGTCACTTGTTTGGATTTACCAGTCATTGCGTTGTGTTTCTACTAATGCAATATGAAGCAAGAAAATTGAACAGTACAGCATCGACCGCAACCCACAAGAAATGCGCCATAACAAATTTCTTTGGCAGATCAGCTCCAAACAAACGGTAAGTTGCACATTGCATTCTAATACAGTCATTAGTTTAGCCTAATTGCTATTTTGATTGCACGTTTTTGCTTCATAGTAAATTTGCATCTGTGTAACATCGGCAGCGGCGTCAGAGCTGTCAGAGGTAAAGGTTGCACTGACCCTTTCTGTGCCTCGTCTTTACTCACCACGAGTTCTAGCATCTAAATCGACGTGGTGGCCAAAGATAATAAACCCAACTTGTTCATCGGTTTTTCTTATTGTAAAATTGTGGTTGTGTGTTTAGAAATATCTATAGTTAGACGGTTCGTTTACAGGATACACTATTGAAATAAAAGCACCAGTTTGAAACTCGTAAAATTGCGGACACTTTGATGCCAGACAGGCTTTAAGTTTTGTTCTTATTGTTATGTCAACAGGCCTATTCAAGACATATAGGACGCCCCTCTGCCATCAACTGCACCAAAACGACCGAAGAGCAGTGTTCCTGTTAGCATCGACAACTGTGTCTCCAGGTACAGATTTGACATTGGCGCTTTAATCGGAATAACCTTGTCGGTCACTGAGATATATGAACTGTTGAAAAATGTTTATCCGCTGGATGCTTCGTACAAATTTCCATCCCCAACAATCGGAGACAGAGAACGATCGTTTCAACACAGTTCGTACAGACATTGGTCTTTGAAAGTAATTGTGTCCTCGATATTGTTATGAACTCTCTCTGAACACACATACGTTTATGCAAATCTTTTTATAATAACTCATTTGCAGGCAACATGATGGGGAAAAACAAAGGAGTGGGACACCGCATATTTGAAAGAATATCCGAAAGCTGTTCCATTCTGGTGCGCAGCTCATCAGCTGAATCGCTGCATCGTTGTGGCATGCGATTGATGCGAAATACCCATGATACGAAATATGATGAGAACGGCAGACGAGGTATGTAACAGTACACGTATTTACAAAATATAGCATTTCTCCTTTTGAATTTTACGAACGGTATACAAACCCATATTAAACTAATTGAAAGACCATTAGCCTACTGGGTTCATGACTTAATGTCTTGTACAATGACGGGGGAGATGCAGGTATCTATTTTCTGTAATAGTAATATTATAAAAGTTGTTTTATGTATGTAGCAGATCGTCCGTTTTTTTTAGCTGGTCTCCGTAAAAACAAGGTCTTCTGGAGGAAAAGGTTAGAAAAGGAAGAGCTGGTTCCTAAAACAAGAAAGACCAAGCTCAAAGAGTTATGCCGTACGCGGTGGTCTGAGCGTCACGATGCCTTTGCAGTGTTTGCCGGCCATCATCGACTGCCTAGAAGAGTTGCGACAGGAAAGGAACACTCGCAGACTTGGTGTTGCCGACGCATCCTCCTTGTATAATTCTGCCACCAGGTGAGACCAAGATAACCAGTGTGTGGAATAGTGTTAACAAACACGATCCTTAGTGAACCAGATTAATGTCGGCATGGTTGGGATCAGATTCACTTGCTGCTCTTTGACGAGATGGGGGAATTCAAAATTATTATCTCTTTGAGCAAATTATACCTTCAGACTGTTTGACAGCAATGGCAGCGCAGTGGGCTTTCCTTTCACCGTAAATGCTTATTTTCTGTCTAACTTACAGATACAATATATTTTCTTTTTCTCACCAGCTTTGAATTCATTATTACAATGGTTGTGGCCCAGCAGTGCCTTGCCTTTCTACAAGGTCTGAGCCGCATCCTGCATAAACGATTCTTAGATATCTCAGGCGCCATGAAAAGGGTGTCATTGGTGACGGCATGCTTGCAGGAGGCCCGGGACGACGTTGACAAGTTTCACGGGCGTTGCTTCAGCCAGTCTGAGTCAATCGCAGAAGACAACGGCATCCTCATCTGTCAGCCCCAGACGTGTGGCAGACAAACCCGTCGCGACAATGTTCCAGCCGAGTCACCAGAACTCTATTACAAAAGAGCGATGATGATTCCATTTCTGGACCATCTACTGTCGGAAATGTCTAGTCGTTTTTCCAAGCTTCAAGAAAGAGCAAGGGAAGGCATGAGGCTGGTTCCATCAGTCTGTGCCAAGGGGGATCGGCTGGAAGCCACGGACTTCAGTTCTTTGACGACGAACTGCATGGTGCGGCTTCCTTGTCGGTAGAAATTCACCAATGGCAGCACAGCTGGTCCGACTCCGAGGAAGGGGAGAGGCCGACCTCAGTACAGACAGCACTGAAGTCTTGTGACGAGGTCTTTTACCCAAACATCAAGACCATTCTCAGGATCTGCGCTGCATTCCCCGTAAGTTCGGCAGGGTGCGCACGCTCAATAAGCACACTGAGGCGTTTGAAGACGTACCTAAGCTCCACTATGGGACAAGATCGCCTGACAGCACTGATGTCCATCCATCGGGACATTAATGTAAACGCAACCGACATTACAAGGGACTTTGCGATCAAGCAGCCTCGCAAGATTTTCCTCCCGTCCTTTTTGTTTGCGGAGAAAAAAATGTATGTTAGCTTACTTCTCTGACTGTCAACAGACTGTGAGGTAGCATGTAAACATCACTGATGTGTGGACACCGCCGTGTGTGCTCAGTTCAAAGTCACAGATCTAGAGACATGTCGACTGGGATAGTTCAAAGGTGATGTCGGGAGAACTTAGCGCCTATGTGCGCCAAGCTATTCTTACACCGCCCTTAAACTTTCATGGTCGATATACATCATGTCATAGCATGTCTGACCTATATTAGTTAACAGGTGTTTTAGTGTTGTCTTTCTTCTTCTTTTGTCCCTTTTTGTATTTTAAAAAAAGACTCCTATGGTTGTAAAACTATAGTGTGTGGGTGCGTGTGTGTTTGTGTGTGTGTGTGTGTGTGTGTGCGTGTATGTGAGACAGCGACTAGAACCCACGTTTGAGGACGGACAAGCTTGAAATTGTATGATATTGTCCCTAAAAGAATAATCTCGAGGCATATTATATTTTTAATTTTGTTATTAAGACGTTCATTGGCGAGAAAATGGCCGTTTCACAAAAAACGTTTGATCCACACTGGAGTCTGTAATTTTTCTTATTTTCTACTATATATTTTGCATATGGCTTGATATAAGGGAGATATTGAATGAGTTCGTTAACCAGCATTGCACCTCTAGAACGTTTTGAGTGATAATTAAAAATATATATATATATTTTCACGTTTTTTGGGGATTAATTTCACAAATTATTTGGGATTAATCTTAAAACAATTGAATCATTGTTTACTAATCCCCCCCCCCCCCCCCCCGAAAAAAAAAATCCACACCAATCTTCTCATTAATAATTGCATGATTTTTCATATACGTTATTTACATAAGCCGACAGTATGTCTCGGCTGTAGGGTACGATTATTTCAACTGTGACCTGTATGCCCTCGGCGTGAAAATCAATTTTCTGCACTACATTTTAGGAGTCATATGTAAAACAGCTAACATAACTTTACTTTTTATTTTACGGAAAAAACCCACTATCTTCTCATTAACACCCGCATGATTTTTCATAAACAGTGTTTGCATAAGTCTGCTGTTTGTCCCGGCTCTGGGGTAGGATTAGGGCAAATTGTGACCTGTTATCCCTAGGTGTGAAAATCGCAAGAAACTTGCAAAGTTTGATCCGCTAATACGTCAAATGTTAGTACTGCGATGAGTGACGTATAACATCCAGTCGTCACTATGAACACGGCGTCGTGGGACTAATGATGCCGATGCCGTGACGTGAAGCTTGAAGTGTTGTAATTTCGCTGATCGTGCTATTATTCTCCTTCAGAATAGCTATGCTACGCCAGACCACAGAGCTTACGAATGGCGGGAATCGCCATGTGTCCGTTTTTATTTCTGTATGCCAGTGTGTGTGGATCAAAGGGTGGGTTAGAGTAGAAGGAGATGGATTTCTGTCGCTACACGAGTCCACAGAGCGTACTAATGGCGTTAAGCTTCTTGTGGCCGTCTTTTTTCTGTTTGCGCCGACGTGTGTGTTGATCAGAGGTTGGCTTAGAGAGGATGGTAATGGATCAGCATAATAAGCCTAATAATATGAACAACTCTGAAGGTTCCTAAAAGATAAACTCATGTGAGCTCCAAACAATACGGAAGCCTTTGGGATGAAATCCTCGTCTTGTTCATGTCTCCAATCACCTCGACTCGGATCAACTCTTTCATTCTGTATTCATACAGGTCAGAGGCATCAACTAAGTACTGTAGCGGTCGCAAAACGCCGTTGAAATGAAAGGGTTGGTGGATGAAACTACTGATCCCAGTGAACATGGCTGCGACAGTTCTGGTTTTGTCTACAGACATACTGGAAACACAATATGCTACAGAAAAATGTCTCCATCCTGCGGCGGTTTAAAATGAATGCACACTACTTTTATTCATACTAGACTTCATTTTGATATACCCAAGCCTTTCAGAAGAAAATCACTATCTCGTAACGGCTGATCGTCTATAAATGAAGTCTGCCAGACTATTCAGCAACAATATAAAACAAAGACGTGTCTAGTGCTTTTACGTCACCGTCACTGTCTGAAGTCGAGAATTCTTCGTTTCGACATTTTTTTCTGCGATGAATTTCTTTTTACGAAAACGTTGAGGAGGTACAAAGCTGGTTAACAAACTCATCCAATGTCTTTCTCCAAGCCAGCTATAATCAAAATTTTAACTGAATATAACACAAATTACGGACTCATATGCGGGTCAGCCGACTTTCTATAAACGACAATTTTCTATTTAACTTTTTTTACCTTGGTTGTGTCTGCTAACTGTACCTTTACCTCACTGTGTCGCTTCTGTTTTACTACTCACTAACCAGATAGGTGAGGCTGGCGCTGGTTGATATGTACACATCCCTTGGGGACTTTCTCAGCGCTGGCCGAACGTTTAGTTGGATCCCTTGCCCTTCCCTGTCGAGCGCCCGGTCTCCGGCCCACAGAGTGATACGCGGTTGTGGGGCAGGGCGATCGTGTGCATCCCTTGGGGATGTATGTGGTCGTCTTGTTGCGTGCCTGTGTGTTTTTCTGTGGGCTGGTGGGTGCCTGTTGGGTGGGGCTGGTGGCTCTGGCTGGTTGTCTTCCCCCCCCCCACCCTCCCCCCTTTTTTTCTCCCTCTTTCTCTGCCCCTCCACCCCCCTCTACACTTCTCTCTAGCCCTCTTTATCTCTTTACGCTTTTTCCTTCTTCCCCTTCCTCCTTCCCCCCCGCCCCCTTCTCTCTCTCTCTCTCTCTCTCTCTCTCTCTCTCTCTCTCTCTCTCTCCCTCTCTCTCTCTCTCTCTTTCTCTGGCCTCAACTACACGCTTTTACTTTTGCTCGCTCCTGCACGTGCTTTGCTTGCATACACTCTTGTCTCTCGTGTTCAGGTTCTCTCTGAGTATCTCTCTTATGATTTTTCGTTGACGTCATTTTTACTTTTTCCGCACTTTTGTTCTTCCTTTTCTTTTATTTTACGTCACCTCCTTCAGTTGCCACATTCCTTCTGCCAATGAGGATAAGTAGCGGCTAATCTCTCTGTTTGTTTGTTTGTCTATTTTGACAAAGGGTATTTACCCGAAATATTAATAATTGTGTTGTACCCGTCTTTTCTAAGCGTGTTTCTTTCTCCGTTGGGTACTTCTTTTCTATTTAATGAGTCACCCAATTTAAATATGCTCAAAAGTACACCGAAATACACCTTGAAGGAAGCATTTACTAAATGCTAAATAATAATAATAATAATAATAATAATAACAATAATATAATAATAATAATAATAATAATAATAATAATAATAATAATAATAATAATAATAATATAATTGTTAATGATAATGATGCTGTTTTGCAGGATGAACATGACGAGCACACGTGATCAGAAGAGGATCCTGTTGTGGGCCGTCCCGCGGAGTCTATCATCTGTCATGTGTAGGGTTATGATGAACTCTGGACTGCCCACACAGGTAGTTTTATTAACCCATCCAGCCCGGATACAACACATACACGCAAAAATGTGCATCGACTGAACTAGAGCAAGGAGGGGGGGGGGGGGGGAACTTACGGGACCCGGCCCTAACCCACAATTTTTTGTTGATGGTTATTTGTGGAAGTTGTGTTTTACTAGATACTATTCGATGGTTCTTTTTTTCTTGTACGGTGTATTTCACAATTATCTCACGGGATCGGTGGGTGAGCCTAGTGTGTTCATGGACCTATAGTCAAATATCCTCACTTGGCACTCCTGACTTGCACCTGTCACAGTACTTCACTTAGACATAGAGTGCCATGTGCCCCGCACTCAAAGGGGCTCATGCAAATCAGTGCCTCTTGCGATGCGATACAATCCTCATTGCATCCTCAGACTGAGGCAGCCATCTGTCAATATGCCGCTGACTGTTAGTCAACCCCAGCGGTGGGAAAGTGTCGTCATTGCTGAACTGGGGCCCAACTCAGTCCCTCAGCCAGGCATAGAGTTTCATGTGCCGCTTCAGTCACAGGAGCTCATGAAAAGCACACCTCTTTCTGTGCGACACTAATGGTATTGCATCCTCATACATGGCAGTCATCTAGGTTTAAGCCTACGACTGTGGACACGTCAACTGTGATCAGAAAGCAAGAAATCAACTGCGCTGTGTCTCCCTTGGGGTGAGCAGCCGATTGGCCCGGGTGTCACAGGTAATTGCTAATCCCCTAATCTCGTCACACATCACTCTCTGAGCACAGTGAGTCTCCAGTCTCACACAGATTGCGTAGCTTTATCTTATGAGTTAGTGTCCGTGGACATCACCAGTACCCATCAGAGTAGCAAAGTGGTCATTGATGCGTGTCACCCGAGGGGAGGTGTGAAATGTCTACATTTTGATCACTAACTTACCCTTAAGTAATCGTCAGCCAGTATATCATTAGAGATCATGGCTATTTCTGTGATCTGGTCCTGTGTTCCTCATATGGAGGAGGTTTGTATGGAGCAGTATCATGATTTTCACAATGTCAAACACAAGGTGTATGCACCTGCAAAAACTCCAGGTAGAACATTTTTTTCAATAAGTGAATTAACACCATATAAGAATCTGAAGTGCCCGATTAATCTTGTTTTATAAGGGAGGTGGGGTGGAGGCGGGGCCCAGGACAAGTGCATGTAGATATGATCAGCCCTTCCTTTTAAAAAAGTGCCGAAAGCGGTGCTGTGTCCCGAGATGAAAGAAGAAACGTTTTAACTCATTCTACCCCAGACACACCACAGGAAGATAAGGATCGACCATGATAGTTCAAGGGTGATGCCAGAATAGCTTGGCGCCCATAGGCGCCAAGCTATTCTGGCATCACCCTTGAACTATCATGGTCGATCTGTGTCCTGCACTGCAATGCAGTCTTTAGAGAACAACGGCAAAAATTGGGGATTTCGGTGTTGGGGTAGAATGAGTTATCCAATAAAAATCGTAACCTCTGAAAATTCTAAGTATGTTTGAGAACCCCACCCCTAAAAACAAAAACAACAACAACAACAACAACAACAACAACAAAATCACGCGTAGAGAGAACGGTTACAACACTATTGTAAAATTTTAAAGAAAAACAAAAGAAAAACAAAAAGAAAAAAAACACAACAACAAACAAAAACAGCATCAAGAAAGAATAATTTAAACACAACTTATTTGTAATTGTTCTTTTTTTAAGAGCGTTTGTTTCTTTGTTATGAATTTATGCTCACCTGATATCACTGTTTTGGTCTGGATTTCTTTTGTATGACAGTTTGGAAAACGGGAGGGGGGGAAGGTACGGGAGGGGGGGGGAGAGTTTGGGGGGGGGGAAGATAAGGGGGGGGGAGGTACGGGGGGAGGGAAGTGGGGGGGGAGGGAAGTGAGGGCTGTCGGTCCCCCCCTCCCCCGTCGAGACACCCTCTGGATCCACCCCTGGTGGCACAATAGCTTTGCGCCTACTATTTGGAATCGAACACGATCGTTCAAGGGCAGTGCCAGAATTTTGGCACCGCCCTTGTACAATCATGGTTGATATATATAATGAACTGTAATGTAAGGAAGGATGCTAACCTAGTTTATTAAATTATTTGGTGGAACCGACACCATTGGAACCTAGCTATAAAGCACTATTGCTCGTAAATCTGAAGAAAAACTCAGCGCCATTTTTGTTCTTGCTTGTCGGTATATCCTAGCGCTGGGACCATATGGCGTCAAGGCGCGTCCCATGGGTGGTGGATAGGGGGTTTCTCGCGAGAGGGGTGCACCGAATAAAATAAGGTGCCGTGAACCAACATGGTATAAAGGAAGGTGACCCCAACAGAAAACCCCTGGTCCTCCTAGTAAGGGGGTTGGGGGTGGGGGTAGCTTCCCCGCCCTGCAAATAAGGAAATAGCTACAAAAACGCCGACGAAAAGACAAACAGCAATTTTTTTCCTGGAGGAAGAAGGTTCTTCTACCAGAAGATTTATGACGTCCTGTGGTGAAAGCCCGAAGTCTTCGGAAGCCACAGGACCGAGCCGCCTCTCTCTATCCAGGGACACAATTATGGGCACATGGAATGTCAAGACCATGTACCAGAGCGGCAAGGCCGCCCAGATAGCAGCGGAAATGCAAAACTACAACCTTTCCCTGCTAGGTATCAGTGAAGCCAGATGGACGCAGTCTGGCCAGAAAAGGCTGTTTAGTGGGGAGATGATTTTGTATTCAGGTCATGAAGAGGAGAATGCCCCCCATACAGAAGGAGTAGCATTCATGCTGTCACCAGTGGCACAGAGAGCGCTGATGGACTGGGAACCTCTTGGGTCAAGAATTATCACAGCAGCCTTTAGAACCAAGAAAAAGCTCAAGCTGAACGTCATCCAGTGTTATGCGCCCACTAATGACAGTGACGAGGAAGAGAAACAAGAATTCTATGACCGACTCCAGAGTGCTGTGGACAAATGTGCGGAGCGAGACATCAACGTCGTCATGGGCGATTTTAATGCCAAAATAGGGGAGGACAACACCGGATACGAAGAGGTGATGGGGAGACAG
The DNA here is from genome assembly GCA_036245525.1 of Semisulcospira habei. Classification (NCBI taxonomy): domain Eukaryota; kingdom Metazoa; phylum Mollusca; class Gastropoda; family Semisulcospiridae; genus Semisulcospira; species Semisulcospira habei. Next base: position 102,618,433 of record BTPG01000002.1, on the reverse strand, counting down.
GGACTAGGGGAGATGAGTGAGAACTGGGAGATGTTTTGTAGACTTTTGTGCTCTAAACAGACTTGTCATTGGAGGCAGCATCTTCCCACACAGAAGAATACACAAAGCAACTTGGGTCTTACCTGACCATACTACAGAGAACCAAATAGACCATATCTGCATTAGGCAAAAATTTAGAATATCCCTTCAAGATGTTCCAGTGAGGAGGGGAGCAGATGTCGCCTCAGACCACTATCTGCTTACCTTAAGAATAAAGCGCAAGTTAAAGAAAAGCCGCACAGAGACAGCAAGAAGACAGCGCTAGAATGTAGGCCTCCTGTCAGAGACTGGAGTGAGAGAAGAGTTCAAACTGGTGCTGTCCAACCGGTTTCAAGCGCTACAGGAGCTAGTAAATGAAGAGGAGGCGGTCACCACAGAGCAGCAGTGGAAGGAAGTTAGAGAGGCGCTGAACTCAACCTGCAAAGACACTGTAGGGTTCAGGAAACACTATCACAAGGACTGGCTGTCGGCACAGACCTTGAAGAAGATAGAAGTGAGGAAGCAAAACAAAACAAAACAAAAAAAAAAAGCAGTTGTCAACAACAAGAGCAGCCAAAGCAAGGGCACAGGAGGAATACTCGGAAGTCAACCGCGAGGTGAAGAGGAGTATCAGGGCAGACAAGAGGGCCTACACAGACAGCATGGCAGCAGAGGCAGAAAAGGCAGCAGGCAGCAGGCAGCGGGAACATGAAACAGCTCTACGACATTACCAGAAGATTGTCTGGCAAGTATGGCTATACAGAAAGAACAGTAAAAGACAAAGAAGGCAAGCCTATTGCAGACAGAGCAGACCAACTCGACAGATGGGCCGAGTATTTTGAAGAGTTACTGAACAGACCCAGCCCACCCGACCCCCCAGACATCCAGCCAGCAGAGACCGACCTAGCCATCAGCTGGGAGGAGATCAGAAGAGCAGTGGCATTTTTGAAGAACAACAAAGCAGCAGGGCCAGATGGCATCCCAGCGGAGTCTGTGAAAGCAGACCTAGAGACAACAGTAGAGATGCTGTACCCACTGTTTGGAAAGATCTGGGAAGAGGAGGTGATGCCGGCTGACTGGAAGGAGGGGTACCTAATCAAGCTTCCGAAGAAAGGCGACCTCAGGAAGTGTTCCAACTACAGAGGAGTCACCGTGCTGTCAGTACCAGGAAAGGTCTTCAACAGGATCATCCTGGAGAGAATTAAGAGCTCCGTTGACCCCCAGCTGAGAGACCAGCAAGCAGGATTCAGGAAAAACCGATCATGTACAGCCAGATCGCCACTCTCCGCATCATCGTGGAACAGTCTCTGGAGTGTAGCTCCCCGCTGTACGTCAACTTTGTGGATTACGAGAAAGCATTTGACAGCGTGGACCGAGAGACTCTGTGGAAACTCCTACGACACTATGGTGTACCCACAAAGCTCGTCCGCCTGATCAAGAGCAACTACGATGGCATGACATGTCGCGTGATCCACGAAGGGCAGTTCACCAGGGAGCACCAGGTCAAAACCGGTGTCAGGCAGGGGTGTTTGCTGTCTCCGCTCCTCTTCCTACTGGCCATAGACTGGGTCATGAAGAGGATCACAGAGCACAGACGAAGTAGAATACAGTGGACACTGTGGACACAGCTTGGCGACCTCGATTTTGCAGACGAATTGGCTTTACTGTCCCACACTCATCAACAAATGCAGGACAAGACCACGAAGCTTGCTGACATCTCGTCCCAAGTGGGCCTCACCATCCACAAACAGAAAACAAAGACAATGAGGCTGAACACAACCAGGGAAGAACCAGTCTTGCTTGCTGGCACCCCGTTGGAGGAGGTGGAGTCCTTCACCTATCTCGGGAGCATCATAGACAAAAAAGGCGGCACTGATGCAGATGTCAGAGCACGAATCGGTAAAGCCAAAGCAGCCTTTCTCCAGTTGAAAAAAGTGTGGAGTTCCAGAGAGCTGTCACAACACACCAAAGTCCGGATTTTCACCTCCAACGTAAAAGCAGTTCTCCTATATGGAGCAGAGACTTGGAGATTGACAAAAACCACAGTCAACAGAGTACAGATCTTCATAAACAGTTGCCTTAGAAGAATTTTGAAAATCCATTGGCCAGAGAAGATCAGCAACGTCAGACTCTTGGAGAGAACAGAGCAGATAACAGCAGAGAATGAAATTGGGCGAAGAAGATGGGGATGGATTGGTCACAGTCTGAGAAATCCAATTTCCAGTATCACTAGGCAGGCATTTTCATGGAACCCCCAGGGAAAGAGGAAAAGAGGCAGGCCGAGAAACACCTGGCGTCGAGACCTCCAAGCAGACATAAAGAGACTGGGAACCACCAGGAGTAAAATCGAAGGAGAAGCACAGGACAGGAGTCGCTTGAGGTCTCTTGTCGACGGCCTATACCCGGGGAGGGGTGACAGGCGTAAGTTGTCGATATATCTAATATACTTTAGCGGCAGTTTGTATACGCAGTAAAACGCACACGTGTAATCGCACGTGTTTATTCTTCGGAGCAGTTAGCGACGCAATCTATTTTTAGCTGTCACTCGTAGAGATAACCTTGTATTTATAGAACGAAGATGAATCATAGTCAAATTGCTTCATATTAGAATACCGTGTGCTGAACTGGATTGTCCTGTATCTAAATGAACCATAGCTAGACCTTTACGTAGCTTTTCGTAACTATCTAACCCTTTTAAAAGTTCCGGGTGGTCATGGGATTTTAAGCTTCACTATGGCGGAACAGCCAGTTGTTTGGTTATGTGGGTTTAACATCGCGCAGGATAGTAAGACTATCTCACGTGGTTTGACATGCAAGTCTCCATCAACGTATCTTATGATGCGACAGTTCACTTCCGTCAGAGGGCTATGAGTCTCGGCGCACTAGTTATCGGACTCTCTAACAGAAGGGCACAGGTTGTGTAAGTGTTATTTTCGGCGCAGAGTACAGAGCGTCTTCTAGTCCTTATATAATTCATTACATCCTGAGGATGATTTTTTTAGACATCCTTTGAGGTCTACGTCACAGTTCTGGAGAAAGATCGACCATGATAGTTTAAGGGTGGTGTCAGAATAGCTTGGCGCCTATAGGCGTCAAGCTATTCGGACACCACCCTTGAACTGTGGTCGATCCACATCTAGTCGTATGATGTCATGGCTTTATAAACGGTTCAATAGTTGCCATAGCAGGCTCCGAAACGGACTTTTTACCACCCTCCCCGGAGATCCACACCCCAGAACACCTGACACAGGAGGGGGAGTGGTCCAAAAGGGAGGAAAAGTACGTCTAGACGCCATGAATCTCGACGGCCTCGTTTGACTGCTAACAACCGCAGCACCAGCCATCCTCTCAATCCAGGGTGACAACCATCAAAGGGCACTAGTCACCACCCGGTGGCTTTTCGAAACAGGAGCCCTAAAAGATTTCCAGCCGCCTAAAACCACCAGCATGGGATACCAAGAAGCCCCCATGACAAATGAAGCGGAAACCCAATCCGACCCACCACCAATGACCAAGTCAACCGGGAGCCTAGCCTCCCCAGCCACAAACACCCAAGGAACGTGGCACCCCCGCTACCACAACAAGGGATACGGGGTGCGCCACCCAACCAACACAAACCCAAGACGCCCACACCGCAAAGTTCCAGACCTTGACCGACACAGGCACGAGCCAATGATCCCCCACCGCCAGCCAACAAACCAGCCAACGCCGCCACGCGGCAGTGAAGAACACCACCCAAACGCTTTAGGACCCAGCAACGCCCGGCACTACTCACCACACCGCCACCCCACCTTCGTCTACCTCCACACCACCGCCACCCACCCCACCAAGCCCAGCGCCCGAATCCTCGGCGCAGAATCCACTGGCCACATCCACCGCCACCGCAACCGCCACCGCCACCGCCACCCAACCTCCCCAGACCCTACTACAGCCAGCCACGGTTCTACCGGCCACCACAACCCCCGCCACCACTTCTACAAGAGATGCTATAGTGGCTGGCATTTCAACTCCATCTAGCCTGGTACCGCAGCAACGGTTAACCGGCCACAACACCCGCCTCCTCCACCACCACCCGCCCGGCCCCGGCAACACCACCAGCCGCTGCGCGACGGAGTGACAGACAGCCAGACCGACACTTCCACACCCCCCCCCCCCCCTGTTCCCCTCCCCCGTCCCCCGGACGAAATCAGCGAGAGCTGGAAGTCCCTGTCCCTTCAAAAAAACGCAACGTCATATCTTTGTTAAGAAAAAGGTGTTTCAAAGGGCTTATAATTCTTAATGCAAGTTGTTTTTATTAACCATTTGGCTGTTTAGTGGTTTTCTCTTTCGCGATGATTCCTGCAGGAATCTTCGCGACGAAACCCGCCACCAACGGCTAAAGCGGTAAAAGCATTATGATTAAATTTTTCAGACAGTTTTTGAGCCGTATTCCGGCGCATACTACTTCGGCCCAGAGCGGATCAGCCCCCGGTATCTGGCGATGGATCCGGACGAATCACTGACCTTCGCTAAAGTCAAGGCACGATTGGAGCTGCCGTATGAAGGTGATATTTTTGTAATTATTATTATTATTATTATTTTAAAATTATTATTATTATTTCAATTTTTTAAAGATGAGCCTGTGCCGAAAGTTGCTCAGTGGAACGGCACAGGTGTTTAGCCACTTGTATAACTAAATAACCAAAATCCTATCAAACTGTGTCCGAGAGAGTAATCTGAGGAGATGATCAGAATAACAAAGTGTTGATAACTACACACTAAACCAAGGTAAACGTTAAAGAAGTCTGAGAAGCGGTGAAATCGGCGCTCCCGAAAGTGGGACATTACCAGTTGCGTCACAAGAACAAAATCTATTGGTCACATAATATATTTCTTCTACTCGTATTATATGTTTAAATATGTTTACATAGATTCTTCTTGTGTGATTCCGTAAAGAAATACTTTGAAAACTTGCTATTGTTTGTAAAAACGAACATCGGAAAAAATTGTATATCTAGCGCAACCATACATTGTCATTTTCAGTGCCGGTAAAAAAGATCGTTTGCTGACACAGTAGATTTGTTGTCAGTGACATTTTTGTTGGTTGAAACAGCTACAAATATCAATCAATGTTAACTGTATGCAGCCCTTTCACTGAAAATCGTTCATTACATTGACTTATTGGTCTCGGAGTGTGCGGCACTACATTGTTGAGAGAAAGACACTTGACTATAGAATATCATAGCAGAACCTGTTTATAGCGACCCCCCTATGAGAGATCACCGGTCATTATAGACCGTGATTTAGTTGGCTTTAGCCTCCTAATCACCAGTAGAAAAACGTCTTGGGGCCCACTGCGGCCGTCGTGGGCCCGAGGATATTTACGAACTAGGATGGTGGTTTTTAAAGACGGGTGAGACGTTTTGTTCTTCAAGACTTCTGTTTAGAGAGGCGGGCCTTTCTTTTATGATCACTATTTCTTGCAAAATTAAAGGCTGCTCAAAGCTGGCTCTACTGTTTATAAAACTCCCAAAATGAAATGTCTTCGTGTGTTTTCAGGCAAGGAGCTCGTGTTTGTGAAAGACATGGCTTATTCTCTAGCGGGGCGCATTCAGGAGAAGTGGATTCCCAAAGGTTATATGCACACCTTCATCATCAGACACCCTCGTCCTGTTGTTGAATCTTTCTTCAGAATCATCGACCAAGCTGGCTTGCCTGGTAAATATGGGTTAAAGATGCTGAGAGGAAAAGAAATGCGACATCATTGGAATCATCGGAAACAAGTCAATGTTTCCGGTAAGTCCAAGAATGTCGCATTTTTGTTGCTCGTCAGTGTGTATTCTGAGAGGAAAGTCTCACACGATCCTTTGTCTGTTGAAACCTGGCGTGAGAAGAGCTAGACCGTTCTATTCCAGCTGCTGAATAGATTGGTGTAGGTTTAACAGATGAAAGCTCTTATGTGACTTTTATCCTTAGTGTGAGCTCAGCTATTTTGTCCTGTTACGATCTAGACTTAGATTGGGCATACGCGTGTCATTGTCTTTATGCCGAATATTGATGGTTTAACCCGTCACTGCCACTGCATGTACATTGCTCGTCTGAAATCAGCGTCAGTTGAATGCGAAACAGCGCCAGCCGTCCCATGAACAACGGATACAAAGTGGTTTCCACAAAAGGCATATATCCTCATGAGCCCCCGCAATTGCGGGGGCTCATGAGGATCTATACCTCTTGCAGTAGTGTGATGTTCATTTTTTTCTCGGCAGTAAAGGGGTTATGACTTCATCACTGAAAAATGCTGACATATCTGTGTTCTCTTCAATGGGGCGGTCCGTGACGCTGTGGTAAAGGCGTCTGCCACCAATGCTAAAGGTGCGAGGTTCTATACCGGGTTCCGGCATCGGACTTTTCTCCTCTAATAAGTGTCACCGTTAATTCGGGCAGACTGTCGGGGTTCTTTCTCCGGGTACTCCGGCTCTTCCTCCCTCTCCACTCCGTCTGGTACCGGTTTCAAGCCACTTTATAAATTTCAAATACAAGCGATCGAAATTCTGAAACTCAGTAGCTGAGCTGACCCTTCGCACTATGTGAATGTCCAGCGTTTGTCTGGTACTTTGTTTGTCTTCAGAGTGAATAAGCGTGTCACGCGAGCGTGCCACTGCGTGTTGGTTTCAGTTCGCGGCGCTTTGAGCTGATTCGCAGAATTGGATAAAGCGCCTATATAATAACCGGTATTATTATTATCAATCGGATTGATATGCTACCGGCTGCAGTGTATTATTATCTGCTATCACATAATTTATTTTCGTTCATGTACAGATCAGAGGCTTGCACGCTTGTGATGTTTGTTTGTTTGGTTGGTTTTAATTGAATCATTTTTTTTTTCTTCAGAATGGAACTATTTTGATAAGGCAGAGGCCGGCTATCAAGAGCAGGCAGAGTTATTCCGCTTACTACAGAAACTGGGTCACAAGATTGTCGCTCTTGATGCCGGAGACCTGATGGACAGACCAGGTTTGTGTGAAACTGATCATATCTTTGGTATTGTAATCCCTTCACTCTCTGGAAAACGCGAAAAATCTTGAGAAGAATAGAAGCTCGTCTAACACCGTATGCAAAGGCCCTCGGGCTCACGACGGCCGCAGTGGGCCCGCACACGCCGTGTGCAGGCCCACTGCGGTCGTCGTGGGCCCGAAGACGTTTTGCAACTGGTGTATGCCTTCAACATGGACGATTTACATCCGTATTTTAACCCCTTTCCTGCCACCGCTCGCAGTCTGTGTTTCTGAAATCAGCCATGCCTAGTTGAATGAAGATGAAGTTTAAACCCCTATTTGACTGTCGGTGATGGACTGGTACGTGGTAGTCGTAGTTGTAGTATGACACAATCGCACCAGACGCACGCACGTAGGGTTCTTGTAAAGAAACTTCGCTCAGTTGCAACTCGTACCAAGTGGCACAAGGTTGTAGACCACACTGGAGTAACAGTTCCAACAATATTTTATTCTCACGATGCACTCTCAGCACAATACGTCCACAAAAGAATTCACACGTTGGTACACTGTCTCATACAATCCATCCACAATTCTGATACACTGCGTCTCCTTACAATGCACACACATAATTCGCTAACAGCCCCTTTTATACTATTACATATTTCCAGAACAATCCGGCAAACTATACAACTCAACCAATCAGAAAGAAAACGTATCCAAAACTCATTAATATTCATGAGAAAGAACACTCTAGATCTGCCTACAATTTTTTCCAAACGTCGACTAATTCCTGAAAATCCGTGATTTCCGTAATTGTTGCTAACTGTAGCGAATAACACCAAATTTGACTTCATATTTGAGGTCACAAGAAAGGTCGCGACCCTGCCCGAACTTTCCAGTCTAATGTAGGTCGGACTGCAACAATGTAGCGAAAATATTATGCAACATTCTAGCTACACCAAAAATCGATCTCAATTCTCCATGCAAAAGAAAATGAATCCTGCTAAAAATGTACGTAATTCTTATCGAAAATAACTCATTTAAATATCGGATCTTTCCTATGATCAACACACACATGTGCTCTCAAAAGAATAACCACAAACGTAACATGGACAAAGTGATCACCTCCATGTCAAGGGACCAAAATTATGTTCAGAATTAAGTGGAGGGTTAAGAATAAGTGCAGTGCAGCTAAAGTTACTAGCGAAATCATTGAATGAGGGAAATTTATATCGCAGACTGCGAGTAAGTCATGGAGTGGAGACGGGACTAAATGGTTTACGTGCCGGTACGCACTACTCCTTGGTGGGGAAACAAGAAGTGAATACGTGCGGAAATGAAGGTACCTAGACTAATTAGCGGGGAAAGTGGGTCGGTAGTGACCTGCTACTCAGATGAGAGGAAGCGCATACGTGCGGAAGTGAAGGGACCTCACCTATTTAGCGGGGGAAAGGGGGTCAGGACTTTCCCGCCCGAGTTTATCAAAGAACACACTTACTCAGTAGTGTCTGAGGGAATTCCAACATTTGGAAAGAAATAGTCCGTTCACAAAATAATTATATTAATGTTGTGATACGGGTGTTAAGATAAATTTGATGCATGAGCTGGATGTGAAATGCATGTTTAGTATATTTTATATAGTTATTGAAGTTAGTTGAAATTGATTTAGAGATGTGAGTGAATATTCCTGACATCTCGTAACAAGACAGGAAGGGGGAGAGACTTGTGTATATATACGGAGCGGAACGAGAACACAAAAAGACTGGGCGCTGAGCGAGAAAAGAACTTAAAGACTTGGCGCTGAGCGAGAGAGATTAAAAAAAAAGACAAGGTCTGAGAGAAGAGAGGAGGAGGGGAGAATGATGAAAAGTACTGTGAACTTGTGTGCTCGGAAATAACCGGTCATTACAGATTCAACGGAAGATGATTACACCCAAGAGAAAGAGATGGAAACCGGGTGGGTGGACTATTATAGTGTAACCAAAGCAGAGAAGAACGTTTTCCACTGCAGATTCATTGGAAGGTTATTTAGCCCAAGAGTAATATGTGATCGGTACATAAGTGCAGCAGTGACAATCGTGAACGTGCCTAGGTGACACAGAGAACATTATAAGATCACCGTTGCCAGAGCCGGGTCGACAGACACAGCGCCGACGAGGACCATATAGCGGGTCGACAAACGCAGTGCCGACGAGGACCAGATAGCCACATTAGTAGTGTATAAAACAACCTGGCCATGTATGGTGACTTTATTGTTTCTGTGCACAGAACTAGACAAAGCTAAGTAGAGTGAAGACGAAGACAGTGAAATAACAAGAGGCTTTAGACATAGTTAAGTAACATGTTTAATGCTTTTATGTAAATAATTAACATAGCATTTCAGTAACTGAGCTCTTAGTGAATCAGTTGTATGTATGCGTGTGTGGGAAGGGCATGCGAGATGGCCCTCTCCAGAGTGAGAGAAATGTGATGAATGAGATGTTTATAGCTACAATGATGAGAGTGTGAGCGTGTGAGTGGAGATCCCCCTGTTAACAAGATTATATAACCTACACCCACATCACAAACAAACCACCATCTTTCCGCCAGTCCGTGACAAAGTTGGCGAGCCTGCCAGGATTTGGCCCAAAATATCGTCTCAGACGGGAAAGCGAAGTTAGCGCTAGATGTAGTGCTAGGACAAAGTGTCCACTAATTGCATGCTAATTAATTAGGCTCCTAATTAATTGCCATGTTAGTTCTTCCTCATTGCTGGTATTGTTTTTGTGGTGTATTTTGAAGGCTGTCTGTCGGGGACAGTGAGCGAGGCTCTAACCAAGTGTTGTTATAGAAGCTATAACTTATGGCACAGGTTCCTTCTGGGTGCGGGGAAATATAATTAAGTTGTCAGGGATTAGGTGCAAGGTGCCTAGCGAAAATTAAACATTTCGGTCCCAGTAGACAGGGGGTTGATCCGCGTACTACACGAGTGCTCGCAGGCGAACACGGGAAGTTGGGGCGGCATTGTAGCAAACGGGAGCGTAACCAAGGGAGATATTGTTCACGTAGTCTGTCACACAGGGTGTCGACAAAAAACTGATCAATATGGCGGAAAATGGTTTTACGCCTCTCGAGAAGCTGATGAGTATGGGAAAAGAGTTAAGCCACCAGGCGAGGAACTGAGAACGTTCATAGAGACTCAACAGAGAGTTGAAAGAAATGACAGAGCGGAAAGGAGAAAATTTGAGAGCGAACAGACGGCGGCGGTAAAAGAAAAAACTTCTCATTGAAACAGAGAAGTTAAAGATAGAAGCAGAACTTAAAGCAAGAGAGTTAGAAATTGACAGAAGACGTGAGGAGGCCAGTTCAGGTACGGGTGAGCGAAGACGGCTCGGACATGCGGCGCCTAGACCGCAGTTACCGAAGTTCTGTCAGACGACAGACTCTATCGATGCCTATATTAGCAGGTTCTAGATGTTTGCGGAGCTAGAGGGATGGCCAGAGGAAGAATGGGCTATCAGCCAGCCTGTCGTTTCTGCTGACAGGAAAGGCATTGGATGTCGTGTCCACTCTACCTCGGGAAATGAGATGCGATTACGATAAGGTCAAGGATACCATTTTGCGCGCTTACGAGCTCACGGAAGAGGGCTTCCGCCGGAAATTTCGGGAGGCAAGGGTGCAGCCTGGCGAGACGTATGTGCAGTTCGGCGTCCGTCTGGCTCACTATTTCGACAAGTGGGTCGAACTGAGTGGTGCAGAGATTGTTTACGGCGGTCTTAGGGAACTGATACTCCGCGAACAAATTTTCACCGAGTGCGCGCCAGGGCTTGCTATCCACCTTAGGGAGAAAAATCATAGAACGGTGTCGGAACTGCTCGAAGCAGCAGAAAATTATCGCGAGGCGAGAGCGGATGTGAACCTTTTGCGTCGCAGGTCTGAAATCCCAGAAAGGCCCAAAGATAAGCGACCATCAACGGCAGCCAACGGGGCTGTGGGCCCAATCCGCCGGGATTTAGTCCAGTCAGGGCCAGCGACAGGGCCGCGATTTCCGAAAGTAAACGGGGACAGACCACCGGATAGACGTCCGTGTTTTATATGCGGCAAGACAGATCGTCTTGCGAGAGACTGCCGAGCTAAGCCACAGAAGACTGCGGCGATGCGGGTAGTGCAATATGAGGAGCCAGGGGCTAAGGTAAAAAAGAAGCGGCGTGATTCACCGAGCCGCGATGACGGAAATTTTTACGTGTCAGGCTTCTGTAGCTCGTACACCGAGGGCACGATGCCTGTGCGTGAGGGAATGATTAGAAACAGAAAGGTGCATGTGTTGCGTGACACGGGTAGCTCGGGGGCAGTAGTGTGGGAGACGCTCGTGAGTAAGACAGAGATGAAAGGAGACGCTCGAAAGTGTGTGCTAATCGATGGGAATGTGCGGAAATTCGCGACAGCAAGAATTTCCGTGCACACACCATTCTTCAGCGGACAGGTCGAGGCACTAGTGATGCCTAACCCGCTGTATGATGTAATTCTATGGAATATCCCAGGAGCAAGGGGACCTGGTGACCCAGACCGAGAGAAATTCTTCGACGAAGCTGTCGACCTTTTCTTGGACCCCGCCCCCTCTCCCGATCTTGCATCCCATTTCGATTCCTCCCTTCGAAAACTACTAGACACCCATGCCCTTGTCACCACCTGCTCCATACCCAACCGACTCCCCTCCCCCTGGCTCACTGACGACATAGTTGAGGCCAAGCGCGAGCGTCGACCAGCGGAACGCCGCTGACGCTCATCTGACCTCACCGTTCACAGAGAGATCTTCCAAACCACCAGATCCAAAGTCTGCAGAATGATCTCCGACTCCAAACGTAAACACCTTCAAAACAAAATCCTGGAATCCACTTCTTCCAAAACCTTCTACGCTACCATGAACACACTCCTAGGCACTTCTAAAGACTCTCCTCTTCCCAACACACACAGCAAAGAAACACTTCCGTCCGCTTTTTCCTCCTATTTCTCCGACAAAATCCAAACTCTGCGCAACACACTCGACACTTTGCCTTCTCTGCCTTGCCTTCCTGACCCCCCTTTTCCGGCACTCCACTCTCGTCCTTCCGCTCCGTCTCTCAGGATGAAGTCCTCAAGACCATGAAGTCCATGCCTTTCAAAACCTGCGAACTAGACCCCCTCCCAGCTTCTCTCTACCGGGACGGCCTCCCAAAACGTTTGCCCTTCATTACCGACATCATCAACACATCTCTAGAGAATGGCTCCGTTCCCGATATCTTCAAGTCCGCCATCGTCCGTCCTCTAATAAAAAAAAAAAACACAACCTTGACCCAAACGAACTCAAGAACTACCGCCCAGTCTCCAATCTCTCTTTCCTGTCCAAGCTTCTTGAGAAGGTTGTCCTCAACCAACTCAACCTCCACCTCGCCGACAACAACCTCCTCAGTTCCGTCCAGTCTGCCTATTGCAAACATCACAGCTTTGAAACAGCCCTTCTACATATCCTAAACGACCTGCTTCTCTCCACTGACTCGGGCAACATCTCCCTTCTTACGCTACTCGATCTCTCTGCTGCCTTCGACACCATAGACCACTCTATCCTCCTCCACCGCCTTCACCACTCCTTTGGCATCACTGACTCTGCTCACTCCTGGTTTCTCTCCTACCGCTCCGACAGACAGCAGTCCGTCACCATCGACGGCGTCTCCTCCAACCCAGTCACGCTCTCCTGCGGCGTTCCACAGGGGTCCCTCCTGGGCCCGGTCCTTTTCACACTCTACACCTCTCCCCTGTCCAACATCATCCAGTCTCACCACATACACCACATACCTCTACGCTGACGACTCACAACTACTAGACAAAGACAAACTCGACAACAATCAGACACTACTGGCTCGCACGGCTGACTGCTATGAAGACGTGAAAAACTGGATGACAGCAAACAAGCTCAAACTGAACGACGACAAAACGGGAGCCATGCTGGTAGGCACTCGCCAGAAACTTTCCCAGCTCACTCCCTCTCTCCACCTTCAACTCGACAGCAACCCCATCTCCCTCTCTGACTCGGCCAAGAACCTTGGCATCATCCTCGATTCCTCTCTTTCCATTACCAGCTTCGTCTCCGCCACGGCCCAGGCATGTTATTTCCACCTCCGCCGCGTCAGTCAGATCAGAAAATACCTCACTACCGAAGCTGCCACCAAACTCGCTGTCTCTCTCATTTTATCTCGCATCGACTACTGCAACTCTCTCCTTTCCGGCCTTCCTCACTCCACCACTCTCACTCTCCAGCTCGTCCAGAACAATGCTGCCCGCCTCGTCATCAGAAAGAAGAAATCCGACCACATCACTCCCCTGCTCAAGCTCCTTCACTGGCTCCCCATCCCCCAACGCATCCAATACAAGATTCTGTCTCTCTGGTACAAATCCCTGAACAACTAAGCTCCTACCTATCTCTCCAACTTACTTCACCCCTACACTCCTTCCCGCTCCGCCTCCGACCCTCTCCGCCTCCTCATCCCCCGCACCAAACTAGGCACTTTCGGCCCCCGCTCCTTCTCAGTCCATCCACCTGGAACACTCTCCCACTCTCTCTCCGTCAGAAACACTCTCTCTCCTCCTTCCAGTCCGCCCTCAAAACTCACCTCTTTCAACAGTTCTAGCACAATATCACCACACTCCCCACCCCAAGGTGACTGTCGTAATGTATTTTCACTATTTGTGGTACGTGAGTCATTGTCTAAAGCGTGCGCATGCGTGTGCGAGTTGTGAGTGCGCGCTTAGAGTTATAATTATTATAAGATAAGCGCATTATAAATACCGTAATTATTATTATTTAATTAGACCCCTCATTTTTACTGGCAGCCGCGGTGGAAACTAGAGGGCAAGCAAAACGAGGGTTAAAAGGGCCGAAGCCACTCATCACCCTGAGCAAAAGCGGGGCGTAAACGCTACCCCTGCAGAAATTAAGGAGGAGCAAACACAGGATAGGTCACTGGACAAGCTGTTCGGTGGGGTTAAGGCTGGGGGAGATAATGATATCAGAGGGGGTCGGGTGAGTTATTTCTTAAAGAAGGGTTTACTGTATCGACAGTTTATAAGCGATAAATCAGGGAAGATGACGGCCCAGCTGATTGTCCCAGCCAAGTACATGGACACCGTCATGCCAATCGGCCAAGAAGGTCTTTCATATGAACATGCTCAGAAAGTACACGGAAAGAGCGCCCAAAGATGTAGCCACGGAATGTAAGTGAGAAACTGCTGTGCTCGACAAGGGACAGCAAGCAATAGGCTATCCCGTGCCTTACGCCACAAAAGGGATAATGAGTGAAAACGTTCCAGAAATACTTGTACGGCAAGTCCGTGACACTACACAATGGGCGCTGCCGGCTGCCATGGGCTAACGGGTTGGGGGGGGGGGGGGGGGGGCTGTTAGGTGGTCGAATTTGTATTGTCTGTATACAATAATAATAATAATAATTACGGTATTTATAATGCGCTTATCTTATAATAATTATAACTCTAAGCGCGCACTCACAACTCGCGCACGCATGCGCACGCTTTAGACAATGACTCACGTACCACAAATACATTACGACAGTCCGCTTGGGGTGGGGAGTGTGGTGATATAGTGCTAGAACTGTTGAAAGAGGTGAGTTTTGAGGGCGGACTGGAAGGAGGAGAGAGAGTGTTTCTGACGGAGAGAGAGTGGGAGAGTGTTCCAGGGGGATGGACCGTAGACGGAGAAGGAGCGGGGGCCGAAAGTGCTGAGTTTGGTGCGGGGGATGAGGAGGCGGAGAGGGTCGGAGGCGGAGCGGAGGGAGCGGGAAGGAGTGTAGGGGTGAAGTAAGTTGGAGAGATAGGTAGGAGCGTAGTTGTTCAGGGACTCACATCAAGACATCATATAGTGGTGTGCGATGTACAGACACCTTTTTACCAAAAACAGAGAGACAAAATCTTGTATTGGATGCGTCGGGGGATGGGGAGCCAGTGAAGGAGTTTGACAAGGGAGTGATGTGGTCGGATTTTTTCTTTCTGAGGACGAGGCGGGCAGCATTGTTCTGGACGCGCTGGAGAGTGAAAGTGGTGGAGTGAGGGAGGCCGGAAAGGAGAGAGTTGCAATAGTCGATGCGAGATAAGATGAGAGAGACAGCAAGTTTGGTTGCAGCTTCGGTAGTGAGGTATTTTCTGATCTGACTGATTCGACGGAGGTGGAAATAGCATGCCTGGGCCGTGGCGGAGACGAAGCTGGTCATGGAAAGAGAGGAATCGAGGATAACGCCGAGGTTCTTGGCCGAGTCAGAGAGGGAGATGGGGGTGCTGTCGAGTTGAAGGTGGAGCGAGGGAGGGAGCTGGGAAAGTTTCTGGCGAGTGCCTACCAGCATGGCTTCCGTTTTGTCGTCGTTCAGTTTAAGCTTGTTTGCTGTCATCCAGTCTTTCACGTATATATGTGTAGGCATATGCTACATTATGGTAACTATTAATATGTGTGTCTCGTAATGTGTTATTTAAAAAAAGCGTTATGTTTGTGTTTTTATGTGAACCAAATATAACTTCTGGGCATCAAAGTCTTCCTATTCGTATGCGTACGTTAACTCATTCTACCCCAGACACCCCACAGCAGGATAAGGATCAACCATGATAGTTCAAGGGTGATGCCAGAATAGCTTGGCGCCTATGAGCGCCAAGCTATTCTGGCATCACCCTTGAACTATCATGGTCGATCTGTGTCCTGCACTGCAATGAAGTCTTCAGAGGACGACGTCAAAATTTTGGGATTTCGGTGTTGGGGTAGAATGAGTTAAGTGATCAAGGCAGTACAGACCAACTATACAGAGGTGCAATGCGTCGATTTGTTCATCACCAGCAGCAACCAGAACAAGAAAACAAGCAACCAAACGACCTGCCAACCAGATGAATACAAGAAACTGCCAAATCACTAATGTAGATTTATAATTTAATCAATAAAGGAACTGAAATCCAACAAGTTAGAAAGGTTCACAGAATACGGTAGATGTCTAAACAGGCTACCAGTTGCAGTGTGGCTGGAATAACAGAACATAGCACCGGGCCGTTTTCAAAAGTAATTTTAACAGAACAAGGGCTGTAGGAGAATGCAGCCAGGAAGAGGCAAAGATCCTCATGAGCCCCCGCACCGGCTGGGGCTCATGAGGATCTATGCCTCTTGAAGATGGGTGTTGCGGTTTGATGGCAACGCAGGCCCATTTCCCTTGAGCTCTATAATAAATAAGTATTCTGACAAGACTAAAGTGTTTACCTCGGGTCGTTCTAATGGCTTCAAGCGCTGAAAGGCTACATATTGTATTTACAGAGCTGACCACGCATTGTGCAGTCAACTATGCAAGTTACGCAGTTTTCACAGTCCACGGCGACCCAGTTAAACCCGACACACCAGTGCTCACACCTCATTTCGCTGCCAGCGGGCCAAGAGACCGGATTGCTATCATTGTACTGCAGTGCTCAAGCACGTTTCTTTATATTAAATTAAATTAAAATAAACCTTAGCGATCCATTCACCTGCCCCCAGTTGCAGGGAACTTTTCCGGGCCAGTAACTGCCAACCAACTGTCCCTCTGCACGGCAGCGAGATTTTTGTTGTTGTTGCGTGGGGCTAAAACAAAGCAGTTTGAACTAGGACAGACACGTACTGGCCATTGAGAATGACGTGCAACTTGACCCTGTCACCTGGACAGCTAGCAGTGAAATGAAGCGCGAACTATAGCATGGCGTGCTGAGTTTATTTTGGGTCGCTGGTGAATGTGAAACTTGCAGATTAACTTCGACTGAACACTTCACGGTCAACTCAGCGCTTAAGGTCTTGAAAACAGGAGACTTTTAACCCCTTCACTGCCGAGAAAAAGTGAACGCGATTTAACTACAAGAGGCATAGATCCTCATGACCTCCCGCGACTGCGATGACTTTTGAGGATCTATGCCTCTTGCTGAGACCAAAGTTTGGCTCACGTGCGAAGCAAAATGAGTCTATGTTTTGGACCAGTGGTCGTCCGTCCGGCGTCCGCCGTCTGTCGTCCTTGGTAAACTTTAACGTTGGTATGTTATCAGAGACTATTCAAGCTACACTCTTCAACTTGGCCTAAGGATACTTTGTGGCAAGTCCTTCTAAACATACCAATTTGAGTGACATCTAACAAAGGGGATCAGGAATTAGGTACAAAATAGCTATATTGACATAATTTATTTTTTCTCAAATACTATTTACAACTTTAAGCCCAAACTTCGTACAAGGATACCTGACGGTAAGACCATTCTGTGCATACTCATTTGGTTGATCCCTCGGAAAGGTAAAGGGTCAAAGGACCTCAGGAAATAGGTTCAAAATAGCCATATTTTGACAAAAGATGTTTTTATTTTTCAAATACTATTCACAACTTCAAACCAAAACTTGCTACAGAGATACCTATGCATACTAATTTGGATAAGCCCTGCGAAAGGTCTAGGTTCACAAGGGCTCATGAAATAGGTCTAAAATAGCCATATATTGACATGTTTTTCTCAGGTACTATTTACAACTTCAAACCCAAACTTGGTACAGAGATACCTGACGGTAAGACTTTTCTATGCATACTAATTTGGTTCATCCCGCAGAATGGTCAAGAGTCACAAGAGCTCCGGAAATAATCTTAAAATAGCCATATTCTGACAAAAGATGTTTTATTTCTCAAATACAATTCACAACTTTAAACCCAAATTTGGCACAGAGATACCTGATGGTAAGACCTATCTATGCGTACTAATTTGGATGAAAGGTCAAGAGTCACAAGAGGCCGGCAAATGTTTGATAAATTGTAGGTATATATCAATATTTTTGCAAATTGGTGCAGAAGCCAGCCATTTACGTATTGTCGCAAAGGTTACACATGTAAATAGGTCACACACGTGAGCCATAATTGCTTTGCCTTTCTTGTTACAGGTTTCCATGACGATTTTGGCTTTCGGTCATTGAATAGACAAAGATTTCAGAAACAAAAATGTACGTACGGTGGCAGGGAAGGGGTTAGGATTACTTCTTTTTTTGTGTGTAACCCATTAGCTGCCGGTGACAATTTTGGTCCAGTTGATTCTTGAGGGAAAAGGGTTTAAAATAGTTATCTTATTTTCAGAGGCTGCGCTAATGGCTTACTGCCGTGAGATGGGTCTTGAATTTGTGGACAGCATGCTGGAGTGGAGTCCGATCTCGGACGCCGAATTTGAGGAAGTCTTCGGTGCTTGGGAGCCGGCGTGGTTTGGACACCTCAGATCTACTCGCACGATATCACGACCGAGACACAGTGAAGTGACTCAGAAATGTGTCGACGGCAGCAATATACACGCTCAGGGAAACCTAGAAAGAGCCATTGAAATTGACAAAATTGTCGATGAATGCCTTCCCTACTATGAAGAGCTGCGACGTTTGTGTCTGCAATTTTAACACATATAACCCAACGGCCGCATTTCCAAAGTTTTGGAGGTGTCAACTAACGACCATGTATCAGCTGGAAGAAATATACTAACCATGATAATTCATGAGTAGTGCCAGATTAGCTTGGCACCTGATGGCGCAAAGCTAATCTATCACTACCCTTGAATTATCATGGTCAATCCATCTCCTGCTTTAGGGCCTTAGGGCTACATGGGTTAAGCATATATATAGCTTAATAATGCCTGTTTTATTTTTGCAGACATAAGTAATGTACACAGCCAGCCTCAGTATCACGCGCATCAGAATATATACTCGAGGCAATAAAAACGCGAAAAGTGTCCACAAACTAAGAGCCACCCTTACAACAAAACATGAAATGTTTCTTTGCTGATTACTTCAGATGTTGCGGGTACTATCTGACCTATCTTCACTCAAAAAGTGGAAGAGTTATCGCCCTTGGCTACCTTGGAGGACACAGGGTTTCATAAGTAGTGAAAATAAGCTGAACCGAATACAAGCTGAGAAGCAAATTTCCTACGAGATGAGTCAACGCACATGTTGTGTCGACTGCTTATGATGTAAATAACTGCCTCAAAAGAATTGAAACTCACATAATTCAATAGACAATCAGAACTTCCGGTGCAAATCAGTTTCTTAATAAATCTTATTTTATTGAATGTGAATTATATTCAAATCATTTTTTTTGGTGCTCCAGTGATTGACACAAAGATAAAGAACACACCCATATTCATTTGATCAGGTAAATGTAGACGCTACCCTAAAAATAAACATCTTTTGATTTTCATGTCTGTAGGTCATTTTGATTATTTAGGTGCCTCGGACAGAAGAAAATTAGGTCAAGCCCATACAGTCACACGGACCCTAGTGACACTGCACTCTGGTTGGCTTTCAGCTGTGTCCTCTGTAGATCCTCCCCATGTCACTTTCAACATTCCGTCATAAGTTATCGATGCAAGATTTTTAAGACTAAAAATTCCATTTACACGAGACAATGCATTCCTCATAACATTCTCTAAAAAATGAAGTTAAAAAACTCGGAACAAGGCATATTTACGAAGAAAAACGGTACATTGAAAAAGTCGAGTTTCGTTGCCTCGTGGATTAATTAAACGGGATATAAAGCG
Source organism: Semisulcospira habei (assembly GCA_036245525.1). Lineage (NCBI taxonomy): Eukaryota > Metazoa > Mollusca > Gastropoda > Semisulcospiridae > Semisulcospira > Semisulcospira habei. Next base: position 102,598,874 of record BTPG01000002.1, on the reverse strand, counting down.
GTCAGGACTGTGGCTCTCATTTAGACCCCCCACCCCCACCCCTCGCATTTTTTTCAAGAAAATAAATAATGAGGACGATTTTGATTTTTTGTTTGATTTTCTGTTTCCAGACTGAACGACGAAGCCAAAAGATATGTGGTTTTAGCATAAACATGGGACAACGCAAGTCTCAAGAAAGATAATTTATTTCATGTACCTATCAGCAGGTCATCAGGGCAGTATATATATTCGTACAGTGAACTCCTTACGCTTGCAATTGGTACAGTTATTTGAATACTTGAATAAGGCAATTACTAGATGCATAACCCCTTCCCTGCCAACGGACATGCATTTTACGGACATGCATATAATATCCGGTATTATTATTATTATTATGTTTCTGAAAATCTGTGTTTACTGAACGACCGAAAGCCACGGGGGCTCATGAGGATCCATGCCTCTTGCAGTTAAGTCGCGTTCCTTATTTATAGGCAGTGAAAGGGTTAACTCATTCGAGACGTGCCCCATACGGATACTCGGCTTTATTCCGCGCGCAGCAAGTCTCCAATGTGTTGACACGTTCGCGTATGCAGCCAACGGCAAATGTGTACAGCACCGGCTCTCGCATGCAATAGAGGCTTAACTCATTCAGCCCCAAGAACGTATTTTACAAATTTTTGATTCGTCATCTAACGACTATGCATCAGTTGCAGGAGATGGCGTGACCATGATAATTCAAGGGTAGTGACAGATTAGCTTGGCGCCGACAGGCGCCAAGCAAATCTGGCACTACCCTTGAATTATCATGGTCGATCATCTCCTGCTGTAGTACGTGGTTAACTCATTACATCATGAGGATGACATTATCAATTTTGTTAAATATCCGTTGAGGTCATGGTCACAGTTCTGGGAACCGATTGACCATGATAGTTCGAGTATGGTGTCGAACAGCTTGGCGCCTACAGGCGCCAAGCTATTTCGACACCAGCCTTGAACTATCATGGTCGATCCACATCCTGTCGTAGCATGTCAGAGCTTTATATGAGTTAAACAGTACGTCACAGTTCGGGTAAGCGACTGACCATGATAGTTCCGAGGGCGGTATTCGGAATAGCTTGGCGCCTGTAGCCAAGCTATTCTGACACCACCCCTGAATTATCATGGTCGACCCACATCCTGTCACAGGATGTCAGCGCTGTATGGGTTAAACAGTACCTGTGGCTGCACGCATATGGGTGTATATCACTATGTACCCACTCCATATTTTTTTCCCCTTCTCTGGCACATGTACTGATATATTGTATAACAAGCAAATTAATTATTCATGAGCTTGTTCGATATACTTTCCTTCCCAAAAAGCCTTGCGGCCCTGTACAAGTTGTTGATGGATTCTCGAGCCAGGGTCTTACGAAATAAAGCACAAAATACTGTTCTGCTGCAACACTAATGCATTCTATTCAACTATGACAACGTTAACACTTTGATTAATTTTAAACTTGCGTTTCTTCGCCAGTGCCGAAGATACATTTTTCGCCCGTGCACGTGCCATCGCTGCCATCGTGTGGTTCGGCACTCGCATTGAACGTAAACCCGTAAAAAGCGATACAAAGTAGTAGTAGTAGTAGTAGTAGTATTGTGAGGACAAAATAGGCCGTGATGCCTTTGCTGAGCGCACTGTTCAAGAAGCAGTCGTCCTACAAATCCCACACCTCCCAGTAAAGGTTGAATTGGACGAACCGCCCACCGCTGAAGAGACCCTCACAGCCATCCACCAGCTCAAGAGTGGCAAAGCAGCAGGCATTGATGGAATACCGCCAGAGATCTGGAAACATGGAGGCACAGCACTGCACAACAAGCTCCATGACCTCTTTCTCTGCTGCTGGGAGGAAGGAACACTACCAAAAGATCTCCGTGACGCAGTCGTTATCACCCTGTACAAGAACAAAGGCGAGAAGTCTGACTGTTCCAACTATCGGGGAATTACCCTGCTGTCCATTGCTGGGAAAATCCTTGCAAGGCTGCTCCTGAATCGGCTGGTACCTGCCATCGCTGAAGACCAACTCCCAGAGGGCCAGTGTGGCTTCAGAGCAAACAGGAGCACCACCGATATGGTCTTTGTGCTGAGACAGCTACAGGAGAAGTGCCGCGAGCAGAACAAAGGGCTGTACGTAACATTTGTCGACCTAACAAAAGCGTTCGACACTGTGAGCAGGCAAGGCATGTGGCAGATCCTGGAGCGACTTGGCTGTCCCCCAAAGTTCCTCAACATGATTGTCCAGCTACACGAGGACCAGCAAGGCCAGGTCAGACTCAACAATGACCTCTCAGAACCATTCCCTATTCTCAACGGCGTAAAGCAGGGCTGCGTGCTGGCACCGACCCTCTTCACCATCTTTTTTAGCATGATGTTGAAGCAGGCCACAGTGGACCTCGATGATGACGATGCAGTGTACATCAGGTATCGTCTCGATGGCAGCCTGTTCAACCTCAGACGACTGCAGGCCCACACGAAAACCCTAGACCAACTGATTCGTGAGCTGCTTTTTGCTGATGATGCTGCCCTCGTTGCACACACAGAGAGAGAGCCCTGCAGCGCATCACGTCTTGCTTCGCAGATGCTGCCCAGCTCTTTGGACTCGAGGTCAGTCTGAAAAAGACAGAGGTCCTCCATCAGCCGGCACCCAAGACAGTGTATCGCCCTCCTCACATCACCATTGGCGAGTCTGAACTAAAGTCAGTGCACCAGTTTACTTACCTTGGCTGCATTATCACGTCGGACGCCAAGCTGGACAAGGAGCTTGACAGCAGGCTGGCAAAAGCGAACAGTGCTTTCGGGCGACTTTTCAAGCGGGTGTGGCACAATCAACAGCTGAAAACAGGCACCAAGATCAGCGTGTACAGAGCTGTGGTCCTCACCACCCTGCTGTATGGTTCCGAGTCCTGGGCCCTCTACCGCAGCCAACTACGACTCCTCGAACGCTTCCACCAGCGCTGCCTGCGTACCATCCTGGGCATTCACTGGAGTGACTATGTCACCAACGTCGAGGTCCTTGAACAGGCTGAAACTGTGAGCATCGAGGCTTTGCTGCTGCGGACACAGCTCCGCTGGGCGGGGCATGTCTCCAGGATGGAGGATCATCGCCTACCAAAGATCACCCTGTTCGGCGAGCTTGCTACTGGACACCGTGACAGAGGGGCACCAAAGAAGAGATACAAAGACTGTCTCAAGAAGTCACTTAGTGCCTGCCAAATCGACCACCACCAGTGGTCTTCGCTTGCTGCGGACCGTGACACCTGGCGCTCCACCATTTACAAGGCAGCTGTCTCCTTTGAGGACTCTCGCAGAGCTAGCCTTAAGGACAAGCGGCTCAGGAGAAAAAAACAGAGATGCCGCAGCTCAGAACCCTGGCCAGACCTTCCCCTGCAGCCACTGCGGTCGAACCTGCCTGTCTCGGATTGGCCTCCGCAGCCACGAACAAGCCTGCAGACGTCGTGGGCAACTCCTATAAAATCTTCGTTCGCGAAGTCAAGCCAAGAGAGACTTTATGGGTCTGCTATGCATGCAATTTTCCTTTAATTTATTCATAATAGGAACAGAAAAAAATCTTTAAATTTTGGTAATTCGTCCAGCTGGTTTTTAAAAGAATTTATATTAGGTGCTTTTTTAATGAAACTGGTAAGTCATTCCAAACAATGGCAACTCTGTTAGTAAAACAAAATTTCCGCAGGTTAGTGTTGCAGTGCTGTACAAAGATTTTCCCTTCAGAGTTTCGGGTTCTGTCACAAAATGGTGCTGCAAAAAATCGTTTCAATTTAGGTCGTTGATGCCATTATAAATTTGAAAAAACTTGGATTACGTCTCCATGTATTCTACGTCCACGTAAGGAGTGTAATCCAAAGTATTTGAGTCTGTCTAAATAAGTCATATTTCTACATTCTTTGATCAGCTTTGTTGATCGTCTCTGTGCCCTTTTGAGTGCAACTGATTGTCTCTTTAAACCTGGGTACCATACAGTGTTTGCATATTCTAAATGTGGTCTGACTAGTGATTTATACAGTTTACTAAAAAAAATGTCCTTGTCCAGATAATTAAAAGCTCTCTTAACTGCTCCAACCATTTTGTTGGCCTTATTGATACAGGTCTGAATATGGGGGTCAACAGATGGAACTTTGTCGAAAACAACACCTAAGTCTCTTTCCTCCTCACAAGATGCCACCTTTTTAATGTCGCTGTTAACTTTCATCAAGTAATCATGTTCAGGATTGTTCCTTCCAGCATGCAAGACCTTGCATTTCTCTACATTAAAATGCAAGTCCCATGTGTCAGACCACTCTTGCAAGTGATCCAAATAATGCTGCAACACGTCTTTATTGCTCGATTCATTCTGGATTTTAGTATCATCTGCGAATATTTTGCACATGGTATTGACACAGTCTGGCAAGTCAGTTACAGATATCGTAAATAATATAGGTCCTAAGATGCTTCCTTGAGGTATACCGCTCAGCACTTTTATTTCGTCTGATTTTGCATCTCCAACCTTTACCACTTGTTCTCTTTCATGTAAGAAACTTCTTATCCAGTTGGAAATGTTTCCACATACACCATAGGCCTCTAGCTTCTGAAGAAGCCTTTCATAAGGAACAGTGTCAAATGCTTTTCTAAAGTCTAAGTATATGATGTCAACCGTTTTTTTTTTGTTGTTGTCAAGTAAGGAAGTTATATCATCCATAACCTGTAGTAATTGAGTAACACATGATAATAATAAAAAAAATATAATTACGGTATTTTTTATGCGCTTATCTTATAATAATTATAACTCTAAGTGCGCACTCGCAACTCGCGCACGCATGCGCACGCTTTAGAAAATGACTCACCTACCACAAACAGTGAAATACATTACGACGGTCAGCTTGGGGTGGGGAGTGTGGTGATATAGTGCTAAAACTGTTGAAAGAGGTGAGTTTTGAGGGCGGACTGGAAGGATTGATTGATTGTACATTGCTTAGCGTCCCGACAGCAACAAGGCTTTCTCAGGACGTGCCTGCACTGCTTGTGAAAAAAAAAATAAACAGAACATTGAATGTATGTCGCCAGCCAGTCAAATACATTAAATAAACCAAACACATGGGGCCTAAATAAAGCCAAGACCATCTAGCAACACACATCCAATATCAAGAGCTACAGGCAGTGCAGACAGTAGGGAGAGTTTTACAAAGGCAAAAATACAGGTGAATGGACCAAGGGTAGACAGAAACACATGCCCCAGAATAGAGAGAAAAACCCACCCTGTGGGGCTGACCAGGGTGACCCTGGGAACTAAAAAATACCTAACCCCACCCAAGTACCCCAGGGCAGACCCGGGTGGGGGGCGGACTGGAAGGAGGTGAGAGAGAGAGTGTTTCTGACGGAGAGAGAGTGGGAGAGTGTTCCAGGTGGATGGACCGTAGACGGAGAAGGAACGGGGGCCGAAAGTGTTAAGTTTGGTACGAGGGATGTGGAAACGGAGAGGGTCGGAGGCAGAGCGGAGGGAGCGGGAAGGTGTGTAGGGGTGAAGTAAGTTGGAGAGATAGGCAGGAGCGCAGTTGTTCAGGGATTTGTAGCAGAGAGACAGAATTTTGTATTGGATGCGTTGGGAGATGGGGAGCCAGTGAAGGAGTTTGAGCAGGGGTGTGATGTGGTCGGATTTTTTCTTTCTGAGGACGAGGCGGGCAGCATTGTTTTGGACGCGTTGGAGAGTGAAAATGGTGGAGTGAGGGAGGCCGGAAAGGAGAGAGTTGCAGTAGTCGATGCGAGATAAGATGAGTGAGACAGCAAGTTTGGTGGCAGCTTCGGTAGTGAGGTATTTTCTGATCTGACTGATGCGGCGGAGGTGAAATAGCATGCCTGGGCCGTGGCGGAGACGAAGCTGGTCATGGACAGAGAGGAATCGAGGATGACGCCGAGGTTCTTGGCCGAGTCAGGGAGGGAGATGGGGGTGCTGTCGAGTTGAAGGTGGAGAGAGGGAGGGAGCTGGGAGAGTTTCTGGCGAGTGCCTACCAGCATGGCTTCCGTTTTGTCGTCGTTCAGTTTCAGCTTGTTTGCTGTCATCCAGTTTTTCACGTCTTCATAGCAGTCAGCAGTGCGAGTCAGTAGTGACTGAGTGTTGTCGAGTTTGTCTTTGTCTAGCAGTTGTGAGTCGTCAGCGTAGAGGTGGTGGTGTATGCGGTGAGACTGGATGATGTTGGACAGAGGAGAGGTGTAGAGTGTGAAAAGGTCCGGGCCCAGGACGGACCCCTGTGGAACTCCGCAGGAGAGCGTGACTGGGTTGGAAGAGACGCCGTTGATGGTGACGGACTGCTGTCTGTCGGAGAGGTAGGAGAGAAACCAGGAGTGAGCAGAGTCAATGATGCCGAAGGAGTGGTGGAGTCGGTGGAGGAGGATAGAGTGGTCTATAGTGTCAAAGGCGGCCGAGAGATCGAGTAGTGTAAGAAGAGAGATGTTGCCCGAGTCGGTGGAGAGAAGCAGATCGTTTAAGATATGTAGATGGGCTGTTTCAGTGCTGTGATGTTTGCGATAGGCAGACTGGAATGGACTGAGGAGGTTGTTGTCGGTGAGGTGGAGGTTGAGCTGTGCTTCTCAAGAAGCTTGGACAGGAAAGAGAGATTGGAGACTGGGCGATAGTTCTTGAGTTCGTTTGGGTCGAGGTTGTGTTTTTTGAGGAGTGGACGGACGATGGCGGACTTGAAGATATCGGGGACGGAGCCGTTTTCTAGAGATGCGTTGATGATGTCTGTAATGAAGGGCAGAAGTATATTTATTATTATTATTATTTATTATTATTTTATTATTATTTTTAACCTTTTTTAAAAAATAGCACTTACCTCTGCGGTTCGCCGGTCTTGCGGTACAATACCTGATTTAAGAGAAAATGTAAAGATTGATTGATTGATTGTACATTGCTTAACGTCCCGACAGCAACAAGGCTTTCTCAGGACGTGCCTGCACTGCTTGTGAAAAAAAAAAACTAAACAGAAAATTGAATGTATGTCGCCAGCCGGTCAAATACATTAAATAAACCTACAACATGGGGCATAAATAAAGCTAAGACCATTTAGCAACACACATCCAATATCAAGAGCTACAGGCAGTGCAGACAGTAGGGAGAGTTTTAAAAAGGCAAATACAGGTGAATGGACAAAGGGTAGACAGAAACGCATGCCCCAGAATAGAGAGAAAAACCCACCCTGTGGGGCTGACCAGGGTGACCCTGGGAACTAAAAAATACCTAACCCCACCCAAGTCCCCCAGGGCAGACCCGGGTGGGGTGAAAATGTAAAGAATGTGAAATGTAAAGAATGTGCAAAGTGGCTCTGCCAACTCATTACACAACTCTTGTAAAACTCTGGGAGGGATGCAGTCTGGACCTTGAGCTTTGGAAGGATTTAATTCTTTAGTTTCTTTTCTGGACAATATCAGGAGTTATTACGATATCTGTTATGGTGCACTCATTCGATTTTGAACCTCTACCAAGCAACGGAACATTACTCAAGTTTTCTTCCACAAATACACTTCAGAAAAATGTATTCAATGTTGCTGCCTTATCATGATCTGCCACAGCAAGTGTGTCATCTTCTTTTTTTTTTAGTGTTATACCAGAATTATATTTAGTTTGTTTCTCTACATACTTCCAAAACATTTTAGGGTTCATTTTACATTTATCTGCAATATTTCTTTCATGTAATTTTTTTTATTACGCTTTATTAATTTATTACAGTAGTTTCTTAAGGTAATATTATCTTTGATAATCTCTACCTTCTTGAGTTTGAAGATATCTTTTGTATAACTTGTATTTCTTTTTAATCATTCTTAAAGTACCCTTATTCATCCAAGATGGCGTGGTTCTTTTATGTGATTTATTCTCCACTTTTGGGATGTGCAACTCCATACCTTTCAGAATCGAAGACTTAATTAATGCCCATAATTTTCCACTCCATTCCTCCCTCTTTCGTTCGTTAATTCCAAATTTTTGTCCATCTTGCACATAAGTAATCGGGGAAAATTTTCCACTCCGCCATTTTCAGGTTTAGTACTTGTAAAGTCTATATTTGCCATATATGTTCTCAGACTTTCATAGTCTCCCTTCCCAAATATACAAAGAGTACAAAAAGCTAAAGACACTAACCTATAACGTGAAACTTTAATTCTTGTAGACATGTAACGCAAACTAAAGTCGCGAAATGCAACATTCCAAGCTGAAAAAACACCGAAACTGTATTAGCGTAGGAGGTCGACGGTACAGCCAAATGCTCAAAATCACTCAACACAGTTAGCTGCCTTGCGCCAACAAAACTGTCGTCTGCTTCACATAATACCTGTAGTGGAGTCATGTTTTCTTGTTTGTTCGCTACTATTCTTTTCTTTTTCAAGTTATTATTCACATTGCTGCTATGGGTGTTTCACTGCTACACTTTGCTTATGAATTAAACTGAATTAAAATTATTTTGTGAATATGCATATGTTTTGTTTCGGTGTGCATGATATTCTCGGTATGCAAACCTAAAATGGTCGCACAGAGTGGAGAGCACGATGAGAAGGTAAAGTTTTGTTTTGGACTGGGTACATAAATTATATTGAGCAGCAATTGGCATGATATAGTGCCGAAAACAGACAGATGTGATTACTTGACCCGATCAAAATGTCCTCGTCGTACGATTTGGACATTTTAATTCGGGTCTCGTAATCACATCTGCCTGTTATCGGCACTACATCAAGCAAAATGCTGCTCAATATAATATAATAACAGGATTTTCAGGAGGAAATAATTTATGACACTGATGGTTTCCAGCTTTGACAGCCTACGTTGGGTAAAAATGTCTTCTTCTCTGCAGACATGTGATCCCACAGGTGTAGGGGACCCGTCCAATGTGTGCTCACGTGCGGGTTTGCTATCAGCAGCAGAACAGGCGCCTCTTAGGTTCAGCCAAAATATCGCACAGGTGCTGAAAAAGGCACAGAGTTGTGAAAATTGATTATGAAAATTAAACACAAACGCATTCATCCTAAAGACGCTGCAGGGGGGGGGGGGGATCAGACATGATAGTTCAAGGGTAGTGTCAGATCAGCTTTGAGCCCTCGAAGGCGCCAAGCTGATTTGGCACTGCCCTTGAACTATCGTGGTCGATCCATCTCCCGCTGCCGATTGAGAGTCTTCACAGACGCTAACCAAGAAAACAGCAAATGTCTTCATTAGGTATGAATGAACGAAACGCAGGACGAGAAGGACAAGAAAGGCAAAGCCGTTATGGCTCACGTGTATGACCGATGCACACACGTGTGACAATAAGTAAAGGGATGGCTTCTGCATTAACAAAATCCATGTTTTCTCAAAATTTAATCAGTTTCACACATTTGTGAAACCCTTGTGACCCCTGACCTTTGCGATGAGTCGACTAAATTAGTATACATAAGAAGGTTTGAAGTTGTGAATAGTAATTGAGAAAAAACTTTTTTTTGGGTCAAAATATGTATATTTTGGACCTATTTCTGAGCTCTTGTGACCCTTGACCTTTCCGAGGGGTCATCAAAATTAGTATAAATAGATAGGACTTACCATCAGGTATCTCTGTAGCAAGTTTAGGTTTGAAGTTGTGAATAGTTTTTGAGAAAATACATCTTTTGTCAAAATATTGCTATTCCGAACCTATTTCCTGACGTCTTGTGACCCTTGACCTTTGAGAGATCAAGCAAATTAGTATGCTTAGAAAGGTCTTACCATCAGGTATCTTTGCACCAAGTTTGGGCTTGAAGTTGTGAAGAGTACTAGAGAAAAAAAAAATATGTCAAAATATAGCTATTTTTGACATATTTTCTGATCCCTGTGACCTTTGTGCGAGGTCACTCAAATTAGCATGTTTAGAAACATCTTGCCGCAGAGTATCCTTGGGCCAAGTTAGAGGACTGTGGCTTGAATAATCCCCGAGAAAATGCCAACCTTAAAGTTTTTACCACGGACGACGGACGACAGACGACGGCGGACGGACGACGGACGGACGACCACTGGCCCAAAACATAGAATCACTTTTGCTTCGCACGTGAGCCAAAAATAATATAGAGAAAGAAAAGAAAGAATAAAAAAAAAAAAAACAACGATCAAGCATCAACCAACCAACCAACCTGGTGCTAGCTGGGGGCGCCAAGCTATTCTGACACCACCCATCAACTATCATGATCGATCTATATCTGTTTATGGTGAAGAGTCGATGAATTGATTCTACACTACAAAAACATATCCATCGATCACATGATAATCGATGGGTGGGCGTCAGAAGAGAATAACACACTCCAAAAACTGATTGATCGATTGATGAATAAATGAATGAATGAATGAGTCAGTCAGCCAGTGTCAATGAATGAATGAATGAGTCAGTCAGTCAGTGTCAATGAATGAATGAATGAATGAATGAATGAATGGATGTGTTGGTCGGTCGGTCGGTCGGTTGGTCGATCGATCGATTAATCAATCGTTCGATCAATTTGTCGTGAACTGAATAGGACAGCCAGCCACCCAGCCAGCCAACCAACCTGCCAACCGGCCAGCCATCAATAAAGCCAGTAATCAAGCAAACACGCAATCATAACTATTTACCTGATCTAGAGCAGCATCCAGAATGCGCAAGTCAAAATACAACGCAACATGGCGTTTCCACTTTCTACTGGAAAGTTTGCGTTTGCAGCGCAGGGCGAGATCTCTGGCTTCGGACACCGGAAATTGGTGCTGACTGCTTGTGACGTTGAAGAATACGCCAATATCGGTTTTTTCCTTTGACCTTGAAGGCAGCAGCGGCTGGCAGAATCTGCGCGCATTTAAAAAGAAAAGTGTAATGTATTCACCGTTGAGACAAATGGGCCTACGTTTGTTTGTAGTCGACAGATGCGGTCAGATTCATTCAGTCTTTGTTGCGTGTTTCATGTACAGTCGACTTAGCCTATTCATTCATTCAGTCCTCTCTGCGCCGTCTGGTGCTTGAGGCGACGGCACTTAGCCTATACGAAGGTGGTATAAAACAAAATTCGGACATGCATAACAATGATTTTTTTTTTTAAAAGTCCCGACCTAAATTTGCTATCTGAATTTCATTATGTGCAGCAAACTTCCGATATAACAACAAAAATATACTCACGTCACTTTTGTTATATCGGACATTAAACTATATGTGCTGATCTTAGATTTTGGACCTTACGGCCTACGGCCGTAAGGTCCAAAATCTAAGATCAGCACACAATTTGGATTCTGAATTGAAATGGTACCTGAGAACTGCCGTGAACGCCAGACGTCTGGTCTCCTCCGTAAGTTGCCGGCATCTCTGGGCTGACATCGTCCGTACGGGTTTCAGAAGAACTTCTTGCAGGCGTCTCAAGTCCTCTGCCATACTGGACAAAGACTGAACATATCTCGTATCGAATGGAAGAAAGAGAAAAGACAAAGCGAAAGAGAATTTCTTTGTCCCAGTTTTCTAGAGGCGCCAAGCTATTGTGACACTACCTTTGAACTATCATGACTGATCTGTTTTCTGAGCTGTTACGTAGTAATCACAGGACAACAACATTTGTGACATTTCAACCGTATTTGTGGCATTTCAACTGTATAGAGATTACATTATGCCTGACCTCGAGTTACAGAAAATAAACCGCTCGTGTTCAGTTTGACTTATAAAATGCTCGCTTTTCAGCGAGGATTTTATAGGTCAAACTGAGCACGAGTGATTTATTTTGAGTAACGGGAGGTCTGGTATAATTTGGTTTAAAAATACAACTGTTTGAAAGGGGTTTAATCTCAGAATCGACATATTCTTTCCTCTTTCTCTTCCATCTGATGCAGTGCCACAGTTGGGTCAATCTTACTCTACCCGGCATCAGTAGAAACGCACCGATACGGCAAGGACCGCACAACCCGTATCACAGAAAGTGAACTGAGACAGCCTTGTAACAGGTGACCGAAAAAAGTGTGCGAGTTGTATCAACTCTACTCAGCTCTTAATAAGTAATAAATAAATAAATAAATAAATAAATAAATAATATATCAATAAATAAATAGATAAATAAATAAATAAATAATTTTTTTAAAAAATCAAATAAAATTTAACTAATTAAATTAAATAAAGAATATATAAATTTAAAAAATCAGGTTTAGATTTGAACTATTTAGTGGTTTACCTTCCATCCCAACACATCGTTTCCAGCATCTCTGCTACTCGTGTGAGTTTGGTTTGGTTCATCACAGTGAAGGCTCGATTGGCATCCCAAATGACATTTTCCATGTCAGAAGCTGATAAAGCGGACGCAAAACTTCTTCTAGCCTCCGCGTCATGGGTTAGCATTTCCATGGATGCGAAGATTTTTTGTTGGATGAGCACAGTTACTGTCGTCGAGAGGACAAAAGCCTCTTTCTGTGCATGCTGAGAGCAGTGCAGGTCTCGGAAAGTCTGGCGAAAACGCGGGAGGTCCCATTCCATGACCATGGTGTTGCAGGCAGGGCATGCTAGGACCTGCCAGATATACGAAACATTATTGCTTTCATGAACGTTAAAAACGTATTCAGGCTCAGGCGCGGGCCCACTGCGGCCGTCGTGGGCCCGAAGACTTAATAATAATAATAAAGGTAATTTGTATAGCGCCTAATCACCAAGGTGCTCTTGGCGCTTTACAATCACAGTAATGAAACACAAAGCAAAATACAAAAACAAACACATACAGCAACAACAAAACAACAAACATACATTGATTTACAACGAGCAGAAAACACACACACACACACACACACACACACACACACACACACACACACACACACACACACACACACACACATGATGAGCCGGCAGACACAATGGTCTTTAAGTATACACAACAGAAAAAAGGTGTGTTTTAAGCTTGGATTTTAAAATGGAGACAGATGATGAGTGACGCACGTACGCTGGGAAGGCGTTCCATGTAATGGGACCAAAATACGAAAATGCACGATGACCTTGAGTAACCTTATTACAACTAGGATACGGAAAACACGAGTGTCTGAAGCAGAGCGTAGTGAACGGGACGGTGTATACAGCTGGACAAGATCAGATAAGTAAGGAGGGGCAGAACCAGAGATGATGTTGAAACAAATAACACAGACTTTATACTAAATTCTGTATGAAACTCGCAGCCAGTGCAAATAAGCTAGTAGAGGCATAATATGTTCACGTTTCGGTACACGAAAAATCAGACGTGCAGCACAGTTCATGACTCTCTGGATTTGGTCAAGAAGATTTTTCGGAACACCGGACAAAAGAGAATTGCAGTAGTCTATGCGGGACAGCACAAGGGAGGTAACATGAGGTGAACGTCCAGTCAGAAGTGCAGACCATCAGAGATGAACTCCAGGCTCTTTCTGATGACCGCAGAGTTATATAGATCAGCGAGAAAGATGTGTTGATGGTCCTCCGCTGCCTTCAGCCACACAAAGCCCCAGGCCCAGACGCAATCAGTCGTAAGGTGCTGCAGTCTTGCAGTGCCCAACTGGCACCAGTCCTCACGCAGATCTGCAACGCATCCCTCACGTCCAACTCAATCCCATCAGTCTGGAAACACTCCCTGATCTGTCCAGTTCCCAAGAAACCAAAACCCTCTTGCCCTAATGACTACAGACCTATTGCCCTGACCTCTATCATCATGAAGTGCCTCGAGAGACTTGTCCGAGTCGACTACTCAGTCAGACGAGCCGACCAGCTCGACCCCCTACAGTTCGCATATCGCCACAACAGGGGTGTGGATGATGCAGTCATCACTCTCCTGCACCTAATCCTCACTCACTTGGAGACACCAAAGTCCTTTGCCAGAGTCCTCTTCGTTGACTTTTCCAGCGCCTTCAATACGACGAGGCCTCATCTTCTGGCTGACAAGCTGCGTCACATGAATGTCAGCCCTTCTCTGATCCTATGGATCTTGAACTTCCTAGTGGAAAGGACGCAGTGTGTTCGCGTAAACAACTTGATGTCCTCTGTCATCACCACGTCCCCAAGCAGCCACCAAGGATGTGTGATCTCGCCTATCCTTTACATCCTATTCACAAATGACTGTACCAGCTCCAACGACAGGAATTACTATGTCAAATTTGCAGACGACACAGCAGTTGTAGATCTGTCAAACTCAGATGCTGACTACTTTGCAGAAGTGGGTCAGTTTGTCTCATGGTGTCGTAACAACCATATACAGTTGAACGTAGGCAAGACTGAGGAGAAGGTAGTCGACTTTCGGAAGCCTGGCAGTGGACCAACTTCCGGGAGCCCACTCCCACCTCCTCAGTCCCTGGTGATTGACGGCACTTTTGTCACACGCACATATGTTTACAAATACCTAGGGACCTTGATTGATTCACGGCTATCCTTCACCGTCAACACAGATCTCATCTTTAAGAAAGCCCAAGGGAGACTCTATATGTTGCGCAAACTCCGCTCCTTTGATGTGAGCCCCCAAATCCTCAGAAAACCTTCTTAAGTTCTCCTTTGTCTCATGGTTCGGCTCCCTGGGCGAGAAGAACTTTAGGAAGCTGAATAAGATAATCAGGCTTAGTGAGAAAATCGTTGGAGGCAGGTTGAAGAGCCTTGACGGCCTCTACAGGACGAGAATGATACGCAAGGGCCTGAGGCTGGCAGCTGACACTTCCCACTGCCTCTCTAAGCACCTTCAAATGCTCCCGTCTGGCCGTAGGTTCAAGGCTCCTCTTGTTAAAACCAAAAGCTACAAGGGCAGCTTTGTACCCTCGGCCATCCGTCTCCTAAATGAAGAGTGTGTTAACTAGCGTATATATATCTCTCTCTCCTTGTTGACGCCGTCGAGGAACTTGCACCTCAGATGTCGCAGTGGCATCTTGCAAGTGGCAGACTCACTCCTATACCACTAACACTGTGGTCATGTAATGGTGTTTTTTTTTTCCCCCATTGTCATAATGTGGCTAAAGCCGAACGCGGCGCATGTGATCCCAACGAAAGAAAATTTGTCGGCTAGATTGACACAATAACGTTTTTGAGTTTCAATTTGAATTTGAAGTGTCTTGGTAACTTCAACAGTCAGCAGATGTCGAACAGTGCTGATCCTTCTGAGTTCAATGAAGGCAAGCTGGCAAACTTTCTTCAATTGTTCTTTCATTGTCAGCCAGTTGTCAAAAATAACACCCAAGTTACGGGCCGAGCTAAAAAAGGAGATGGTGCTCTCGCCCACCGTCATTGACTCAGGAAGATCAGCACTGCACGTAGAGGAGCACGTCATTCGGAGGGCCTCAGTCTTGGCACTGTTTAGCTGGAGCTTGTTCTGTGTGGTCCACTTCTGAACATCACAAATACAAGCCTCCATAGACTGCACCATCCGATCAACATGTTCACGAGAGGAGTGTTTGTACAATTCTGTATCATCTGCATATACATGATAAGAAACAATGTGATTCTCAATGACATGGGACAAGGGCTGTGTATACAAAGTAGAATGTACAATGAATCCTGCCACTGAAACCATCTGCAAGCAACCAATAAGGTAGGGCTGGAAAAAGTTCAGTGCAGTGCTTTGAATGCCAAACACATCACGAAGGCGAGCAAGTAGAATGTCATGGTCAATGGTATCAAACGCTGTGCTCAGATCGAGCAGAGTCAAAACAGAGATTAGATCCTCATCGCTAGCAGCAAGTACGTCATTCACAACACGCAGCAATGATGTCTCCGTGCTATGACCAGACCTAGACTTTTGCTTAATGGGTATGTCTTTTTCCAATTAGAAGTAATGAACAATACATACAACTAATAATAAATTATTCAAACGTATAGGCGTTTCTAAAAACAACACACACAGTATTTCAGCATTTGGCATACCACACAATGGCAGCGAAAGACAAGATATTTACAATCAAAGCATTTCTTGTTAGCTAGTGGTGACAGCAAGCTTAAAAACATAAGCCTTTGAATCTACACATTATATGAATAGTTATTTTTCTAAGACATCCGGCAGCATATATTGAACCGTTTTCAGGAAGACAGTGGGATGTGTGCTTTTCCTTCTGTGGAAAAATTCAGCAAACGCCCCGAGGCAATAAATAAGAAGCCGCTCTCCTCATCAAATATGAGACACGCGCTAGCAGATACAATACACATACCAAGGGAAATCACTCAGCGATGGACAACAAGGGACATCACTCAGCGATGGACAAACACAAATAGATCCCTGGTCAGGGGACCTAACTGTTTGTTTGTCCAGCGCTGTACACAAAACAAGTACGTTCCGACACTGATCGCTTCATCTATAATGACGAGCAAAAGAAAAAAAAAAATGCGACATTTTTGGAATCGTCGGAAACACTTTAGTGTTTACGATGATTAAAAAAATGTCGCATTTCTTTTGCTCTTCACTGAACCTGTCAGTTCACTCACCTGTCCATCAGTCAGTCGTTCAAGGTTGCTCTTGATGTGCTTCTCAATGTCGGCTGCAAGCAAGACGTGTCCACAACCAGGCAGCTTGATCAGGCTGAAGACTGAAGTATTGGGTCTCTGTTATGAAGGAAACGTGTCTTTTAATCATTTCTACTCTCTTTTTCATACAGGTGAGATGAATACATGTATTGTAGTTTAGGAAATAAACCCTGATAGCTGTTGTAACTGTCTACCTGTGTGACCGTCCATCCATCCATCGATCCATTCATTCAAATATACATTTTTTTTCCATTGTTCAATCCCTTGACAGCTACTGACTCTACCGTTCTGCGTATCCACGCGCCTATTCTGCTGAGCGGTAGCGTCACTAGCAGTCAAGAGATCCATCCATCCATCCATCCATCCATCCATCCATCCATCCATCCATCCATCCATCCATCCATCCATCCATCCATCAGCTTCACTCTGCTTGTCCAAGCTAATCAGGTACTTCCCTGGAACTACCCTGAACTATGTGACTATTCATCTACTACAGCAAGTGTGCATTTGTCAGATGGCGCCTCCTAAATTCGGACATCTGGATTCAAGACTTGAAAGGTTAACCCCTTCACTGCCGAGAAAATGTGAACACAATCCAGCTGCAAGGGACATAGATCCTCATGAGCCCCCGCAGTTGCGGGGGCTCATGAGGATCTATGCCTCTTGCTGACACTACTATATACGTTTTTCGGACAATGTGGCTATTTGGCGTTGAACCAAGATTTCAGAAACAATCGCTGGCAGTTCCGGCGTTAACGCGTGTTCCATCGTACCTCTGCAGTCACTTCTTCGTCCCTCGCTGGTTCTGAAGACGATTGCGTAACGCATGTCCCTCCCCCTTCAGGCAACAGCTGAACTTGTATTTCTCCAAGATCCTCTGTGGGAAGCCTGACAAGTTCGCCCGTACCACACTCAATGCAAACACACTCCTCCCCGCAGTACCCACAGCAAGTGTGTCCGCACGCGCGGACTTTGTTGCAAGGCTGTGCGCACGGCTGGCATGGATTCAGGCATGAGGAGCCGCAAGGTTGGTGTTCACAGGTCCAAGGGCAAAGCGCAGTGCAGGGTGGACAGGGTGTTCCACAAGGCAGGCCGCATTGTTGAATGTGCTGACACCTGATTAAAACAATAAAACAATAAATGATTGAATAATGGATGAATAAATGTATGAAAGAATGAATAAATGAATAAAAGAATGAACACATGTACACATGTATGAATGAACGAATGAATAAATGAATGACAGCATCATCATCATTATCATGCATGTGCCCTACCCTGTTATTTCAATGTTTCAACGGCGTCTATCTATCTATATCCCGTAGTCTTGCCGACCGTTGGGGCACCACTGATGACGTGGCAACCAGCTCCCTCCATTCCTCTCTGTTCTCTGCCATTTTAGCGTATCACCCAGCCTCAGTCCTGTCCACTCTGAGATATTGTCCTCCCATCTTTTCCTCTGTCTTCCTCTCCTTCGTCCTCCTTGCACAGTGCCTTGCAGGATTGTTTTGTCAAGCCCTGCTGAACGCGTGACATGCCCATACTATTTCAGTTTGCGTTTTTTTCACAATGGCTAATAGGTCTTCATAGGGCCCGATGGCTTGCCTGATTCTGCTTCCCACTTCTTCGTTCGTGATGTGATCTCTGTATGAAATGCGAAGCAGCCTTCGAAAACATCTCATTTCAGTGGCTTGTATCCTCCTTTCAAGGTCTGCTGTGAGCGTCCATGACTCGCAGGCATACAAGAACACTGAGCTGACTAAGGAACGCATCAGTCTGATCTTGGAGCAGCGCGTGATGTTTTTGTCCTTCCATATGGTCTTTGATCTTGTCAGTGCTGTTGTTGTCTGCGCAATCTTGGACAGTATTTCTGGGTTTGATCCCTCATCTGTCACAATGGCTCCTAAGTATTTGAATTTATTAACTGTTTCTAGTTTTTGGCTTCCAATCATGACTTCAGTGCCAATGCCACTGGTGTTATTTGTCATCAGTTTGGTCTTCTCTGCACTGATTTCCATCCCATACGCAATGGCTGTACTGTCCAGCTTCTCCACCAGCTGAGCTAGCTCCTTCTCTGTTCCTGCAATGCCACCAATGTCGTCCGCAAAGCGCAAGTTTGTGATTGTTCTGCCTCCAATACTGACAGTTCCTTCATGATCTTTCAGAGCGTCTGTCATGATTCTTTCCAGGAAGATGTTGAAAAGAGTAGGTGAGAGCAAGCAGCCTTGTCTCAACGGCGTAGAGCCTTACAAAACAACAACAAACAAACAAACAAACAGCGGTATGGCAATTTCTTTAGTGAGGAGTTTCAAAACTTAGATGGCTGGAACTCTGGAAGAGCTTAGCCGGTTAACCCGTTGGCTGTTAGTAGCTGGTTTTGTCGCGATGATTCCTGTTGGGAATCATGGCGACAGAACCCGCTACTGACAGACAAAGGGTTAAAAACAAACAAACAAACAAACACTCTGTATCAAAACTGTATCAGCTGGTGTGCGATCCAGGAGCTGTTGGCCTCACCCAGTACGCAAAGGACATCGGGCCGAAGACACGACAGTGCGCGGGCCCACTGCGACTGACATCGGCCCCATAGCCTCTTGCGTACTGGGCAGGCCGCAGAGTCCAGTCAGAGACTTTGCAGATCTCAGTTATCAACACAATCGTCATGTGCCATTACCTGCGGGAGCATCTCCTTGTGCACGGTAAGCAGATCGTTCCGCAGGGCAAAGGACAGGCATGGCCACATCCGGGCAGCGGCTTTCCGCATGCTTCTGCACAGTCGAAGTGCACACGTCCTTCGAAACACAGGCCGCAAGTGGCAGGACACGGATGCCCGCAGTCCAGTGCAGATCCACAAGGAGCGTAGCACGGAAGGGAGTCGGCGTTTTCTCGGCACCGCTTGATTATTGTGTGCCCGCAATATCTGGGAGACACCACCTGGTTAACAGAGACAAAAGGTACTGAAGAAACGAGGAGAAATAATTTGGCAATGACTTCCAACATCGTTCGCGGGAGTGTTCCCTAGATCGATGGACTCGGGACTCGCATGGATCACTCCACAAGTAGCCTACACTTCTATTCAAATGATGCGCATTTAATTGGAATACAAATGTGCTTCAGACCTGTGAAGGTAAAAGAAGTAAGTTTTTTCGTGTAAAACCAAGATTATTATTGTGTTACAACGAAAAAGTCGCCTTTCACAGAAATGAAGCAAAGGACCTTAGCCTGGGCCGACGTCGGCCTGAGGTTCTTTGCTTTCTGGGACTGTCTTTTTCCTTTACAGGAACTTATGGTGTACTCAAAGGGCGAATACACGCGGGAGAACTCCCGCAAACGGTACGTGAATTCGCTCCGTTCCATATTAAATGCCAAGGGCTTGGCGACTACCTTGATATAGGCTCGAGATGGGCTAACGCGCAAACGGACGGGGTAGAAAAAATCCGACCACGTCACACCCCTGCTCAAACTCCTTCACTGGCTCCCCATCCCCCAACGCATCCAATACAAAATTCTGTCTCTCTGCTACAAATCCCTGAACAACTGCGCTCCTGCCTATCTCTCCAACTTACTTCACCCCCACACACCTTCCCGTTCCCTCCGCTCTGCCTCTGACCCTCTCCGCCTCCACATCCCCCGCACCAAACTTAACACTTTCGGCCCCCGCTCCTTCTCCGTCTACGGTCCATCCACCTGGAACACTCTCCCACTCTCTCTCCGTCAGAAACACTCTCTCTCCTCCTTCCAGTCCGCCCTCAAAACTCACCTCTTTCAACAGTTTTAGCACTATATCACCACACTCCCCACCCCAAGCTGACCGTCGTAATGTATTCCACTGTTTGTGGTACGCAAGTCATTGTCTAAAGCGTGCGCATGCGTGCGCGAGTTGTGAGTGCGCGCTTAGAGTTATAATTATTATAAGATAAGCGCATTATAAATACCGTAATTATTATTATTATTATTATTAGAATAAAGAACAGAAACACAAGGGCGCTATAATCGCATAACCCATTAAGCCCGGGCGCCCTACAGCAGGAGATGAATCGACCATGATAATTCAAGGGTAGTGCCAGATTAGCTTGGTGCCGACAGACGCCAAGCTCATCTGGCACTATCCTTGAATTATCATTGGTCGATCTATATCCTGCAACTGGTGCACAGTTGCTTGATGACACTTCTAACGTTTTGGAAATGCGGCCTTGGCGCTAGAAGGGATAAACTAAACACGGTATAATACGCACTTTCAAATAGCCTGTCTTTCAAAGTTACGGGGAATGGTTCTTCAGGTACCTCTTCTTGGCAGGCGCTTTCCAGACAGCCGCGCCTCTTCCTGCAGTCTCCACAAATCCCAGTGCACTGATGCCCGCAGGTCAACTTCCGCTCGCAGGGCTCTGTGCAAAGCACGGTAGAAGGATGCACGCCACACGCCGTTATTGCTGTGTGTTGACAAAAGGGAAGAACTTTCTCCACGATGACAACACAGCTAGGACAGGCCTCGTAGCACTTCTTCGTGCAGGAGTGGCCGCGCTCGCAAACACGCTCGCAGCGCTGCGTGCAACGCACAGTTGAGGGAGGTACGCTGCAGGCCATCATGGCTGCGTGTTGACAGGCAGGCAGGCGTTTCTCCACGATGACAACACAGCTAGGACAAGCCTCGTAGCACTGCTTTGTGCAGGAGTGGCCGCGCTCGCAAACACGCTCGCAGCGCTGCGTGCAACGCACAGTGGAGGGAGGTACGCTGCAGGCCATCATGGTTGCGTGCTGACAGGCGGGCAGGCGTTTCTCCACAATGACAAGGCATTTTGCACAGGGCTCTACACATTTGTTAGTGCAGCGATGGCCTAGCACGCAGACACGCTCGCAAGGCTTCAGGCATCTGTACAGTGAAAATAAACAAAATGATATTACGACCACGACGATGTTGAAGATGATTGTGGTGATGGTGGAGGTGGCGATGATGATGATGATGATATCACTATCGTACAGCTATCAATATAAATGACCGAACATGCTAGCTGAAAGGCCTAAGGCGCCACCCTTCTAGTTAATCATCTGATTATCTCCCAAAAAAGAGACCGAGAAATGCTGGAATGGACTGGGGGAAGGGGCGGGGGGGGGGGGGGGGGGGGGGAGGGGAGGGGAGGGGAATCTGCCTGTTGTTTTACAATAATTAACTTTCAATTACTGCTTTAATTAGAAAAGCTTCATCAAGATTTTTACAAGCATTTACGAATCAAAGATCCAAATTTATATTCTGTCAGAAGTAAAAAATAATAGAAAAGTATATGGCATTGTCAATGGCAATTTAACACCCCCCCCCCCCCCCAACCCCCCCCCCCCCCCACTGGAAATACAAAAAGCTGATAGACCTATTCTTACCTTAGCTGCACGTGCTTCTCATCTAGCGATATGTGACACTGCCTTCCGCACGCGTGTCCACAGTCTGAGTATGTGAACAAGCAAGGCAGATTGCACACGCCTTCGGGAATTCGGTTAAAATCCTGCAACATGTGCGGTTAGTGTTTAAATAGAAGATTAATTAACTCATTCAGCCCCGACACACCACAGCAAGACATGGATCGAGCATGATAGTTTAAGGGTGGTGCCAGAATAGATTGGCGCCCATAGGCGCCCTTGAACTATCATGCTCGATCTGTCTCTAGAATTGTAATACCGTCCTTCAGAGGGCAACTTCAACATTTGGGGATTTCGGTCCTGGGGCAGAATGTGTTAAATAAAGCAAACAACAACAACAATAACAACAACAGAAGCAAAATCATTGTTCTGATCCAGAGTCCAAACCAAACATCTTCTATCCTCAGCTTAACCCTTTTAGCCCCGAGTCCCTACAGCAGGAAATGGATTGACCATGATAATTCAAGGGTAGTGCCAGATTAGCTTGGCGCCTGAAGGCGCCAAGCTAATCTGGCACTACCCTTGAATTATGACGGCCAATCTACCTCCTGCAACTGGTACACAGTCATTAGCAACAGCTCCAACATTTGAGAAATGGGACCTTGGGCATGGGGCTAAAAAGGTTAGCCCTGCAACCCGAATAGTAAAAGGTCCTCGCGCCGAAGACGACCGAACTGCGGCCGACGTCGGCCCGAGGACCTTTGCACACGACTGAAAAGTGTTGGTCCTGTTCTAATTGGATGCCTCCACTCGTCCTTCCCCTTGTGCGCAGCTCTCCTCCGCCGCTCTGCCACTAAATCACTTACACTGCTAGTCAACCCCATTCGCTGCCAGTGATCTGCGCGTCTGACACGACTGCACGTTGACCGACGTTCGCGTAAAGAGCACAGAGACAAAAATACAATACAATACAATACAATACAATACAATACAATACAATACAATACAATACAATACAATACAATAATACTTTAGTAATCCCTGATGGGGAAATTCACTGTCTGTCCCAACAACACTCGGCATCATCATTCACTCATTCAATTAATTAAATAAACTATAACTCTCAGTTAAAGAAATGAACTGTAACAGATTTACTGGTACCTTTGTAACACTCCTGCATCAGAAACACTTATGTTTTATGTCCCATGTGCTTCTGGTGTCAGCAATGTTGCAATGAACTACTGAATGGGCAAGGACTAAAGGACAACAGAACTAAAGAATGTTGACAGAAACTATATTATGATATTACTGTTGAAAAAGGTAACAGCCTGAGGGACAAAAGAATTGGCATAACGTGATGTGCTACTTTTGGGTACTCGAAGTAGGCATACAGATCTAACAGGAGACATAAATCCTCATGCGCTCCCGCATTCGCGGAGGTTAATGAGGATTTGTGTCTCTTGTAGCTGCCGGGTATCGTTCGTCTTGCCCCGGCAGTTAAGGGGCTAAGATTAAAAAAGATCACTATGCACAAAAGGGGTAATTGTCTTTATTGTCCAGGAAAGGATATTTGTTTGGGGTGACTGTAAGACTGGCGTACTGTTTCGTAGAAATGGGTGACAGTTTATTTTGAGAATGAACGAGATCAGAAAGTTTGACTGCTAGTGCTTCCATGTTGATTGATTCCAGTCTCTTACTTAGTACACATCTCTTTTCTATCTTTTTGTTTTGTTGCTTTGACCAAAGTAGATCTATGATCATTGGTCGATAATGCACAATTATCTCCCCTGACAGTGCATTTTCCTACTTACTTGGCAGTTTCGTCTATTTGAGAATGAGCATATTGGGACGAAAAGGGATTGAACACGTGTTTCCTTTCCTAGACACGTCTTACTGAATACCCACACCCTCAGAAAAAGTAGAAAGATATTCCTTCCCAAATCACCTGTCTTGGAAACAAGAATCCCTGCAAAGCATGTTCCTTACCTTGCCTTTAGAAACGCGTGTCTCAACGGCTGGGTGTTTTTCACATCTCAAAACCAGTTCCCGGCCCAGTTGTCCATGTTGCGTGGCCGTCTGGGTGATCTTCCTCCAAAGGTCGCTCTTTTTCGCCAAAAGCCTAGAAATAGACCCACAACAAAAGAGGCAAAGCCATTATGGCTCACGTGTATGACCTATTTACATATGTGTGACCTTTGTGACAATAATTAAAGGGCTGGCTTCTGCAGCAGCAAAATCCATGTTTTCACAAAATGTAAGCATTTTTTACACCTGTTACCCCCCCCCCCCCCCCCATGACCCTTGAACTTTGTGATGAGTCGACTAAATTAGTATGCATAGGAAGGTCTTAACATTAAAGTACCTATGTGCCAAATTTGATTTACAAATTTGCAACAACGTTGAGAATACCTACCATTTTATCAAAATTGGCATTTTGCACACATTTGAGGGCTTCTTGTGACCCTTGACCTTTCTGAGGGGTCATCCAAATTAGTATGCATAGATAGGTCTTACCATCAGGTATCTCTGTACCAAATTTGGATTTGAAGTTGTGAATAGTATTTGAGAATTTTTTTTGTCTTGGTCAAAATAAGGCTATTTTGGGACCTATTTCCTGAGCTCTTGGAATCCTTGACCTTTCTGAGGGATCAATCAAATTAGTATGCATACAAAGGCCTTCTCATCATGTATCTCTGTAGCAAGTTTGGGTTTGAAGTTGTGAATAGTATTTGAGAAAAAAACATATTTTGTCAAAATATGGCTATTTTGGATCTATTTCTTGAGCTCGTGTGATCCTTGACCTTTCCGAGGGTCAACCAAATTAGTATGCGTAGATAGGTCTTATCATCCGGTATCGTTGTGCCAAGTTTGGGTTTGAAGTTGTGAATAGTTTCTGAGAAAAAATAAATTATGTCAAAATATAGCTATTTTGGAACTATTTCCTGATCCCATGTGACCTTGACCTTTGTGAGAGGTCACTCAAATTGGTATGTTTAGAAAGGTATTGGCACAAAGTATCCTTGGGCCAAGTTTGAAGACTGTGGCTTTAATAGTCTCCGAGAAAATGCCAACGTCAAAGTTTACCACGGACGATGGACCACTGGCCCAAAACATAGACTCACTTTTGCTTCGCACGTGAGCCAAAAATGCATGTTAGGAAATATACTGACGAGCAACAGAATTGCGACATTTCTGGAATCATCGGAAACACTTTTGTGTCGGATTTCTGTTGCTCGTCAGTACGTGTCTCTATGGCGTAGGAAGATGTTTAGATGAAGTATGGCAAAAAGTTCATTAAAAAAAACACACCATAATGCAGCTGCGGGAGGAGGGGTACAAGTAGCTCTCTCGATCATCTTTTCCCCACACTTATTCTACGGTTTTGCTTTGGCCGCCTTTTTAAACTTCTGTTCTGTGAAGGCAAAAGATAATAAGTACATTTTTTTTATGAAAAGCGAGATTGTCATTGTAATACTCCTTTTGCACATTTCGGCAGTCGCGCATGCGCAGATGGTATTTTCTCACATTCAGCGGAAATAGGGGGGAACGTTTCGAAAACAGACGCAGATTGTAACTGAGCCAGCGAAAAAAATGGGAAAAAGTGACTTTTGTTGCGTGTATAAATGTTCAAGACAACGCGATAGAGAAAAAGGAAAGGGAGGAGTCAGCTCTTTTTATCAGATTCCTCTAGGAAAGTCAAAAAAGGCGGCGCAGAGACGAAAGTTGTGGCTGAATGCACTACGACGCGAAAACTTCGAACCAACGAAGAACAGTAAGGTTTGCGATCGTCATTTTGTGTCAGGCATGGCAATAAATGACCCTTGTTCGACGGATTACGTGCCTACACTTCATCTTGGGTATGGAAATAATATAACCGCCAGAAGAACAGCAACAAGCACCAAAAGAGCCTGCTACTGGTCCGATGAAAAACTTTCAAGTTGGACAGATTCACATTAAAAAGCTCAAATGGCAGGTGTGGTGCCCCCCTTCGCTGCTGCATATGTTGTAGTCGATGACACGGATTGTCATCCGGAGTACACTCAACAAATGTCTTGTAAGTAATAATATGTTATTACAAAAAGGTCTAATTTTTAAAATAAGCAATTTAAGTGTTAAATCATTCACTCAACCACTTGTTTACATTCTCAATCTCAGTAGTGGAGTAACTACTGCATGAGTAGCAATTAGGCATATTTTTAAGTTCAATATTGTCACAGAAAACAAAAATCAAATAAACATTAGGTTACTGTTTAATACATATTTCTTAGCATATTATTACTGAATGCACAGCAAATTTAATATGAACTATTAAGTTACATGTGCAAATGTGTCAAACAAACAGTGGATACGAGCCTCTAATAAATTTTTTTTCATGTAAAAAGAAAAGTCATTTAACTATGCATTTTGGTAATGTAATTTACTTAACTCTCATCATCATGTTGTTCTGTATTTTACAGCGAAATGGTACTATCTGAATAATCTATATTAAATGATTTTTTTTTTGTTTAACAGCAATCCTGGATCTTCCACAAGCAGCAAAAGAAACTTCATGGCTACGGGGACCTGATCATGATTACTGCACACCTTCAGCTGCAGCTCCAGTTCATCTTCAGGAAGAGCCAGTCAGTGCTTCAACAGTGCAAGACTATGATAGGTCTGTAGTACTAGTAGATAACCTGAGGATGGAGGTGATGGAGCTGAAACAGTGTCTTGACAGTGCGCACAGGCAACTCGGAGATAAAAATATCCTAATCCACCAGCAAGAAGAACAAATACTTGATCTACAAGAACAGGTTTCCCAGCTGGAAGACAAACTAAAAACAGTTTCTTTTGAGCCAGATACCTTTCTCACTGCAGATGAAACTGTACAATTTTATACTGGAATAAAGAACAAGAACATTTTTGATGCCCTCTTCAAACACCTAGAACCTAAAGCTGCAAGAATGCATTACTGGCGAGGAGATAATGTAGACTACATGCAGACAAAATCAAGAACAGGAAAGAAGAGGGGACTGACATTGAAACATGAGTTCACTGCAGTAATGATTAGGCTGAAGCTAGGACTTTTTGTTAATGACCTCTCTGCAAGATTAGGTATCAGTTCTGCTCACTTCTCCAGAATGTTTACTTCCTGGATTCGCTTTCTGCGACTAGAACTGCAGGGTTTGTGCCGTTTTCCCTCCAGATTTGAAGTGCGGCATTTCATGCCCCCTGAAAGTCAGAAATATTCTAACCTGAGATGCATGATCGACTGCACAGAGTTCTTCACTGAGACACCAAGTTCCCTGATTTCCCAACGACAGACCTGGTCTTCCTATAAGCAGCACAATACAGCTAAGGTTTGTCAGAGACTTACAGCTAATAAATAACTTTAAACTTTTCCCACTAGTTTTCCTACATGTATTTCATTATATAAAAAAAATAATATAAAAGACACAAATAGGATTTTGCTATTTACATTTCAATGTAGTTTATTTTCTTGAAAAAATTCAATTCAATTTCCCTTTTTTTTTGGTACGGGGGTGGTTAAGGTGTGTGTGTGGGAAGGGGGGGGGGGGGGAGAGGTAACATATGTTGCACATTATTATTTCACTTTTCACTTCAATAAATTATTTTGCATGATAATGATCATGTAATTATATATATATTTATAATTGCAGGTACTCATTGCCTGTACGCCTGATGGAGTTTTGTGCTACATTTCCAAGGTGTACGGTGGTGCAGTATCAGATAAGCACATCACCACCACTAGTGGATTCCTTGATTTTCTTCATCCCGGTGACATCGTGCTGGCTGACAAGGGATTTGATGTTAAGACAGAAGTGGAGATGAAAGGAGCTACTCTGAATCTGCCACCTTTTCTGAATCCAGGACAAAAGCAGTTCAGCGCAGAAGAGGTACTATTTTAAAGATGCCATGTTCTTGAATCACTCCACAACATAAATTTAAAAATAAAATAAAATATAATTAATCACACAGGCATGCACTCACAGAAACACAACATTAAGATTCAGATTGTTTTGCAGTTTTATTTTTTACTCTCTGTGATGGAAGCAGTCCTTGCATTAATAAGACAATAAACCAGAACAAATGCAAACACAGAACCAACTGCCAAGTACTGACAGTTTATTGTTAAATGCAATTAACCTTTTGAGATCAACTATTCAGTGAGTCTTTAATTGTGTTATCTTGTTATGTTTTGATACAGGTGGTGCAAACTAGACAGATTGCTGAAGTGAGGATCCATGTGGAGCGACTAATTGGTCGAATAAAATGCTTCCACATCTTAGATGGTACCATCCCTCTCACGCTGCATCCACTGTTGGAGGACATTGTGCACACTTGTGCATATCTGACACAATTCCAGACACCTATCATTGCCTCAAAAACAACATGATGTAAACGGACAGTATAGTACATAATTTTAATTGGATGTTGAAGAAACTTATGAAAATGCACATAAAATCTGAACAATTTCTGAACATATTTTAAATTATTTTTAAAGTAACAATTTCTTGTGCTTTATGTTCACAAACTGAGTTTGATGTGTTTACAGTATACCAGACATTTGTATCTCACTGAACCTTCAAAATGTAAATAAATTCAGTATTAGTGATTTTTGTATTAGTTCACAACTTCACTAAGATGATACTTGATAGCAGTTAACATGAGTGTGAAGTTATATACACCATCCTAAAAACCCTTCATTGAACAACTTGAAATAAGCATTGCATTACAATACCTCTTTGATGCGCAGTATACATAGAAAATTGCTCACTGCTAAATACCAATTTCATGGAAAGCCCTAGTGACCATTTGGCAGAGGCGTCCAATACCACCGAGCTGACCCAACAGACCGATCATACAAATGCGGAGCTTTGGGGAAAGTTTTCATGAAAAAATGTAGATGGCTGGTCTAGTGAAGAAGAGAGCTCTCATTAGTAGTATGAACAGATAAATGAAGAAAAAGAACAAATGAGAATGACAGGAATAGTGGGAATTTAAAGCACTAAATTTCCACAAAGTGGGGATAGTATTTATACAGAAACCCCCCGGCATCCTCACAGGGGGGTGCCAAATGGTCACTAGTGCATCCCATGAAATTGTTATTTAGCAATGTAGCCATTTTCTATGTATGCATTTTGTAATTATTTTGTAATGTTTATATTCTATTATTTGTTTTTGTAGTGGGGGTGGGGTTTCGATAAATTAGGCTGCACCTCAATGTTCCCTGCATAGGATGTCTTTATTGTAAAGTGACCATGGAGTGCCTTCAGTGTTACCGGGGGTTGTTTCTGCAGATCTTTTATTTTTGGTGCGATGAAAACATCCATCCAAATTAAACATACCTTTTGTAGCATTAGAAATATGATAGTTATAATTGTGGATTTTGTTGCGTTGACTTGGTTTATTTAATAGTTTATTTACCTATCGATTTCTTGGGTAGTTTCCCAGTATCGTGGATGACTATATATATATATATATGCGGATGGGGCGTGAGGTCCTTTTTCCCACAATCTGAGGTCCTGATTCGGTTCTTCACAGTCTGCTGCCC
>BTPG01000002.1:102485663-102568446 GCA_036245525.1 Semisulcospira habei | reverse complement strand
TTAAATAAAATATATATTTTTAAAGTTTACATTTAATTTCAAAATTAGTAATAAATAAATGTAATAATCCATATAATCCCATTGTGATTGCTTATTGCAGCCTGGTTGCTTATTGCAGGGTTTGGACATTGTGTGGTTAGGGCTTTGTTTGTTTAATCATTGCTTATATGGGTCCAGCGGACTGCGAAGAGCCGAATCAGGACCACCAAAAAAATAACAAAAAAAAAACGACCTCACTCCCCATCCGCATACAAAAGATCTGCAGAGACAACCCCAACGGTAACACTGAAGGCACTCTACCAGCCGGTCACTTTGCAATAAAGGCATCCCACGCAGGGGATGCTGAGGCGCATTCTAATTTATTAAACCCCCGGTTACAAAAACAAAATAGAATATAAACATCATTAAAAAATAGTCACAAAATGCATACATAGAAAATGACTACATAGCTAAAAAAACATCAATTCATGGAAAGCACTAGTGACCATTTGGCAGAGGTGTCCAATACCACCAAACTGACCCAACAGACCCAATATACAAATGAGTTTTGGGGAGAGTTTTCAAAGAAAAAAGGTAGCTGACTGGTCTAGTGAATAAGAGAGATAGTAGAATGAAAGAATAGATTAGAAAAGAGACAGAAGAAATGAGAATGATAGGAACAGTGGGAATTTAAAGCACTAAATTTCCACAAAGTGGGGATACTATTTATACAGAAAACCCCCGGAATCACCACGGGGGGACTTTATTTTGTAAAGTGTACCTACAATGAACTTGTGGTCAGAGCACTTGAACACCCCCAGTAGTTGTAAGTATTTCTCAACATAGTAACTGTTCAGAAAAAGTGTAAATGAATAATATAAACTTTACAAATATGAATTTTCAAGCATAAATCAAAATAACCAGACAATATTAACACAGCACTTTCAGAATATACTCTGATTTCTTTGTGCAACCACCCCCCCCCCCCCCCATTTAATTTTTTTTTTTTGCCTTTACTCAATTTGGGAGACAAATTGGTAAATCATACTATCTAGACTAAATTAGCCCCCCACCCCCCACAAAAAAAAAACAAAAACAACAACAACAAACAACTAGTACTACAAAAATTTCCAATAAAAATGTACATGTAACCCAAATGCAGTTCTCTTTAAGATCTGCACCCCTACATTTTCATTAATAATAAAATCACAAACTGCGTAACTATTATGAACAAAAGAAAAGCAACCATTAACAATGGGCACACAAATTTACCTACACACATTCAACAGTTTCTCAGGTCAACTGGGTCTAGGTTGTATTTTACTCTGGGGTAAACAACTTCTGGCAAGAAACAATTATCAAAAAAATCTTCTGCCTTTTGGAGCATGTCTTGAATGAAAATGTCATCCTTCTGAATAGTCTCAATGTGCATGGCATGCTTTGTGCACAAAACAAAGTCACATTCCTCAACCTTGTACACAAACAGTTGACACTGGATTTGGCTGTAATACTGATGAGTCTTCTTCAGACTAACCCCACTTTTGCTTGACTTGTCTGCACTCAAGCAAGACTGCTTTTGCAGTACTGCAGACATGTCACTTTCTTCCCAACTGTTTCCTGGGTTCTTTATTTCCACCAGACGAACCCTCCCAGACTTTTCAACAGCCAACCGGTCAGTGGATGCTCCGATGAATCCCTTCTCAGTAGAGATGCGCAGACCAGACTCAGACAGAACAAGTTCTACTCCCTCCAGTTCACGTGACAGTTTGTATCTCTGGGCTGCTGCTGCTTCTCTTTCTAGTCCATTCTTCATGTCCCTACTTTGAAATCTAGCGTTTGAGTACAGTTTGGAAGCCAAAAACACTTTCGGATTTGTGGATTTCCGCATGTTTGCAACTTTATGCACAACTGATGCAGTTAGTCTGAACTTTCTGTAGTGAAACCATTTTGCCGACATGGATTGACCACGTGTCTCTATTTCAATGGAGTTTGCTTGAGCTTCCGTTACATTTAAAGATAATTTAAATGCGACACATGCTTCTCTAATAGTGCTGAGTGAGATGGGGCTTGGTCCAAGTTGGTTTTCGTCAGCTCCAGTTGGTTGTGGGTCAGCATCTGGTACTGGACACAGCGGAACAACATACCTGTGAAAGACAGAATGGCTATACATTAGTACTCCTAACTCTTAAGTGTTTTAATTTGTACTATGAATTTATTGTTATTATTATTGTTAATGTTATTATTTAATATTAAAAGTGCATACTACATAAAT
Source organism: Semisulcospira habei (assembly GCA_036245525.1). NCBI lineage: Eukaryota > Metazoa > Mollusca > Gastropoda > Semisulcospiridae > Semisulcospira > Semisulcospira habei. The sequence goes on along the minus strand of BTPG01000002.1, from coordinate 102,566,195 downwards.
ATTTACTTTTATGTTCACAACTGTGTCTGAAAAAGTGTAACTATAAAATATAGCAAAAGCTTGCCAAAGTTGTTAACAAACAATATATTTTAAATCTTAAAATATGTGTATATATGACTAAGTGCCAAAAGGTGGGACACAGAAGGGGTACTGATATGATTTCTAATAAAATCATGTATATTTACATCTGAAAACTGAATTATTGTTTTATCTGTGTGAAAGAGTGAATGTGTGGATACTATAAATACTTTCAAGCAGTAATTTCGAGTATTTTGAGCAATATTGTCGCGGGATTCATTCCTTTGTTGACGAACAGCAAGGATCGAAATGTATGTTGTAAGACTTTTTCTTCTTTGACGTATGACACTGTTTTGACGAACGACACTAATATCTGAAGCTTTTTGTGTAAAATTATGTAAACAAGCATTGGTTGTTTGTTTTCATTAGATCTTTTGGGTAGAATGCATTTAGGAAAATCGATTTACCACAACTTGGAAATACGTAGTTACGTTAGAGTGACAAAATGGCGGTGTTACTTTAGTACAACAGAGGCGGCATGTGTAGAAATGTTGACGTATGACCCGACTCTGTTGTTGTAAATTTGACGCTCGACATTGCTGTTGCAGTATCTCTGATCTGTGCTAGTGAAAATTTCTTGCAAGAAGAGAATGTTGCAAGTTTAGCTCAGCTTGCCAAAATGCTCGTACTTTGATTTGATTCCTTTTTTTTTTGCCAGGACCTTTTACAGCATGTTTATGGTCCAGTCAGTGTCAAACGTCAACATTACAACATCAGCAGGAAATGCACTATTTTCTAAATATTAATGAATCTCTGTTTGCAAATACCAATACACCTGGTCTTGTTTTGTTTGTATGGATGTGGTACAATGTTATTTTAAGAATAAAAAGTTAAAATAGACTTGCAGACAAATTGTAAACAATTTAGTCGGTGTCGTGTGTCAAACCTTACAACACTAAATATGCAATAAAGTATTTTAGAATGTGAACATCACAACAAAATATGATTATAATGTAGATGCAGGCCAGTCTTTAAAGGAAAAAAATGTTTTGTTGCCAACATCCCTTGAATTGTCTACTTGATCAACTATTTGTGTTGTAATGTTTGACACGCGACATGACAGGCATTTTACCATTTAAACTACAATATCTCACAAACCAAACCTTCAATTATCTTTTCCTATTGCAGAATCTTGCTTGGTATTGAAAGATATCTGATGGTAAAAAAGACAACTCTCTGAGACAAACTTGAATTATTTACCCCTTTGTCCCAAATCAGGAGACCACCTTTTGGCACTTAGTCATATTTCAATTACTTGTTTTAGTACAAACCTGCAAAACGGAAGCGTGGGATCAATTTCTTTTAGTGCCTGTGCCAACTGACTTGTTTTTCCAGGGTTGACATTCTGATCATCAGGGTGCCGAGGATCAAAGTTGATGTAGTTCATGGTCCTTCTTGGTGTTTTTACTTGTCCCATCTCATGCCTGCAAACCAATTTAAGTTAATTAGCACTTTTTGCAGAGTTTTGTCACTGTTTAAGGGGTACAAAAGTGTGTGAGGAGATTATTTAGCCATTTCAAACAGAGATATATTATTTATATCATCAGATTCACATAGATCTTCAATAACTAAACATTAAAACCATAACATGAACACAAACATCATATCTTCATTTATCAACTTGTCCGCATGACTACAGACTTGATTCGGCTCATTGTCGTCTGCGTGACTCTTCAAACACTGATTTAATGATTAACTACCTGTCTGACTAAAATTTTAACCTGCACTACAATAGGTGTTCATTTACAAATATGAACACAATTATATAAAAAAAATATATAAAAAGAATTGTAACCTCACATACACATAGATTTCAACCCCCCGCCCCCCCCCCCCCCCCTTCAACCCTCTTCTGTGGGGATGCTGGGGTTATCTCTCTTCTTCACTAGATCAGTCATCTCCTTTTTTCTTGCAAAACTCCTCATTTGTATGTTTTATCAGCTAGAGCTTGCTATGATTTTATTATTTAGCAATTTAGACATTTTTTTTAGGTGTGCATTTTGTTAATATTTTGTAATGATGTTTACATTTTTATTTTGTAAACGGGGGTTTGATAAATTAAGAGTATTAAGGACAACGTCCCATGGGTGGGATGCTTTTATTGTAAGGCGACTGGCTGGTGGAATGCATTCAATGTTAGTTGTTACCATTGGGATTGTTTTTTGGCAATCCTTTATGAGGATGGGGAGTGAGTCCTCTTTCACACAAGCAGTAATCATGATATGATAGTATTAGTAATGTCGACTGAATCCAATAAACAAAAACAACATACACTTAGATGACAAACTACATAACCACTGGACCAGTATCACCACTGAACCAGTATGTACTGTTATTACTCTTGTTTGACAGCATAATGTATTATTTTAATTACCAGAGATTTCAGCACCTTATATATTAATTAACAGATAACTTACTTCACAATGTTTATTTCATCCCATGATGCTGGAGCTGTCCGTTTCCCCCCTGGTTCTTTCCAACAACAAGGCTGATCAGTGCATGTCGGAGCATCAGGAATGACGTCAAGCCCTCTGGCCTTGAAATCTTCAAGGGCAAACAACACTGCTGCAATATGGTTACATCCACCACCTTTTCTGAAACATGAATACAGTGGATTCAATGAACGCTTTATTTCGTACACAAACATTATAAATTGTACTTCACTGTTTATCTGAGTACTGAAAGAATAAACATTTTTCATGTGATAAAGTGTACACCAATTATCTTTTTTACATATTGGATTTTTTTTTTTTACCTTTCCATGCGGTCTAGTTGAAAATGGTCACTTCAATTTGAACAATAAAGTCCGTTCAATAATTTCAACTATTGTAACCTCTTTCCTTGGTGCATACACAATGTATTTGATTTCAAACTGAAAACTATTATCTTACAATACTCTGCAAATTGTCCTTATCAATTAAAAAATATTTGCCTTTTTAAAACTTTCCCTACTGTCTGCACTGCCTGTAGCTCTTGATATTGGATGTGTGTTGCTAAATGGTCTTAGCTTTATTTAGGCCCCATGTGTTAGGTTTATTTAACGTATTTGACCGGCTGGCGACATACATTCAATGTTCTGTTTAGGTTTTTTTTCACAAGCAGTGCAGGCACGTCCTGAGAAAGCCTTGTTGCTGTCGGGACGTAACGCAATGTACAATCAATCAATCAATTAAAAAAAAAAAAATAAATTTAAAATACACGTATTTTACTTACCCAGCAGGGCAGTCACAACAAGCCCGACGTACTTCTCCTGTGTACTTGTCTACAGCTAAATTGTTTGTGTATAACTGTTGCTTCATTGATGCTCGCACGACGGCTTTTACTATCATTGTTGGAGTTTCCACACTGTCGTCCTCTGTGCCACAAATCCCGATTACACGTACGTGTCCGTCTTTGAAAAATGAAATCGATCTCGCCGACTTTAGAGCTTTTACTTCATCCACTGTTTTCTTCACTGATGACGCTCCTCTTGACAATTGTAGTAATATCTGGTCTTCACAAATAACTGGGAATTCCACCAAAGACTTAGTCCATTTTCCGTCGATTACTTTCGCAAACCACTCCATTTTCTCTTCCCCCCTGCTTCCGGAATTTTCAAGAACGATAACTTTTGGTACAGTTTGCTGTCCAATCACAAGCATCCTTTCATTCGCAGATAGGAATGCGCAAAAGGAGTATTACCATGAACATTTAGCTTTTCACAAAAATGTACTTACTGTCTTTCTTTGCTTCACCCTCCATATTCTTCTTCAGTTCCTACACCTCATAAAATAACAGATACGCACATAGGCAAACAATGAGTCTACTCCGGCGCATAAAAGGTAGTCGGGCTGGCGTCGGCCGTGGTGGACCCGCTGTACGCGGGCCCACTAAAGCTGACGTCAGCCCGATGGCCACTGCTCGCTGGGACAAGAAGAAGCATCTCAGAAATAAGTTACACTTACGTGAAGTTTCCAACAGCGTACATTCCATTTCGGGCCCGTGAGAGAGCGACACAGACGCGGTTGTCTGTCCCTAGAAATCCCACAGTTCCCTGCTCATTGCTTCTGACCAGTGACAGGATGATGACGTCATTCTCTTCACCCTGGTAGTTGTCAATTGACGTCACCCGAACCCCTGTTGAAAAAAAAGTTTGTGCAGACATATAGATTCTTACATCGGTGTTTAAGTGATATTGAGAATCTCACTCGAGTGGTTTTAAAACCTTATCCTACGAGCGAAAGCGTGTAGGATAAGGGTTTAAGACCATGAGAGTGAGATCCTCAGTATCACCTAAACACCTATGTAAAAATCTATTTCTTACTCACCTTTTTCTTTGCATAAATCCGACGATAATTGGTTTTCGGGACACAGCTAGTCACAACACAGCCGTCATTGTGTCTTGGCAAAGATCTTGACGTAATTTACTTTGTAATGTGACGTCAATATTTTGGATGCTAGACAAATAATTTTAATAGTGCAATACTTGACGCTACAGTGCCAGTCGTCACTGTGAAATGGTGTCATTACGCGTGAGCTAAAAGAAGGGCAAGTTTCAATTTCGCATGTGCCCCTACCTTTTTATTGACCAAACTTTCTACAAGACACCGTTGTGCACACTTGGCCGTTCACGCAGCACGGCAGTATCACACACGGGTGATACAGTCAAGCTGTATAAAACGTGTGTGACACAGCTTTTCCACTCAAAGGCGGCAAAAAAGGAGTTTTTTTAAAAGAAATCTATAATCTAGATAGCAAGACTTATGGTTGTCATAATCTTAGATCAACCGTTGCCATAATAATGTCACGTTCAGAACCTGACATTGTTGTAGTTTTCAGTCACATAACTAATAGGCTTATGCGTTTTGTAAAACCACCAATCGCTTGTTTACTACAATTATTGACAGTGTTTGTTTTATGGTCAGCGGTCAGATTTTGTTCTCCAGCCATATTTTGGATTTTGTGAAAACATAAATGGATGGGAACGCAGAGCAAAGCTGTTTCCTTAACCCCTTAACTGCCGGGGCAAGGCGAATGCCACCCAGCCGCAAGAGACATAAACCCTCATGAGCCCCCGCAGTTGCGGGGGCTCATGAGGATTTATGTCTCTTGTTAGTCCTACGTTCTTTATGCAAATTTTTGGTCCCATGTTGCATGCAGTCATAGGTACTGTATCCAGTACTGGTGGCTGCATGCACAAGGGGGTTAATCTTGTTCACTCTTCACCTTGGAAATATTCGCCGTGTTTCGACATGAGATTCCTGAAGACGGTCACCTGGCCCGAATACGCAGCAAGGATGGTGATTTTATATGGGAGATATCCTTGCTGCATAAGGTACTTGCACAGTCTCACGCCAAACTCGGCTTCGTGTGTGTTAAGCTTACTGCTTCCGTCCTGTTGTGTCGTCTCTTTGACCTAAAACAGAAATACGCCGTATGACTTTATGTCACTATAATTACTGTGCGCCATGCTGTCAGTTTGAATCTTACGGTCCCAGGTCGTAAGGTCTAAAATCATTGACCAGAAAATGATATCAGTCGCTATGTTGATTTCTGCAGTGTTCATGGTGTACGTGAAAATAAAATCGGGTTCGGGTTGTTTGAATGCTTCACTTGTCTAAATCCTAGCTGAAAGTTGATTTGTGGTAGATCGTCGGTATGCGTGCGCAGGCCGACTGCGGCCGACGTGTGCCCAATGGTGTTTTGCCTGGTACGCAGTATTTGTCGTAGTCTGGCGAATGCACGGGTGTCGTCAGAAAAGGGTCCGCCAGGAGATATAACTGTGTGGCTTGTCCAGCTAAGTACTGTGTCTTGATATATATATATATATATATATATATATATATATATATATATATATATATATATATATATATATATATATATATATATATATATATATATATATATATATATATTCTTTACTTTTAACAAAGGCGTCGCCCAAAGCCAAAAAATACACTCAATCAGATTAGCTTCAAGGGACGTAATTTTCCATTCAATTCTGAGAATGCTATGCTAATGCCATGGAATTCCAGGCTGTTAAGCTTGCATTGTGTCATCAGGAAATCAGCTGTCCTTTTTGTGACTGCATCACTCACTAGTTCTAGAAAGGAGAGGGTAGTGGGAGAGAAGGAATGATAAACCTATCATTTTGAGCCTTCCACGGAACACCTACTACATAAAGCAGTAGGGACTACCCCCAGGCGCCCCGCCATCCGCTGGAGAATATCCTGACCTCCCCCCAAGGGGGGATGCCAGAAAATATTCCCAAACAGATATTGGACCTGCTGAGTAAATTTAAGTTTTTGCAGCCTACGACCGGTTTCGCCCAAAGGGAGAGGGGTGGGGGGGAGGGGGTGGGGGGGGGGGGGTGGGGGAAGGGGGGGGGGGCTCTTTAGGTAGGCATACGGCTTAACCTGAAATTGCAAACACAACGCATGTACCAGACGTCGCCTCCAGAATTTACTGGCAGCACCACTAGTACAGCGCGGATTGCATCCCTAAAGCTTTATGAGGTGTTGCAGTGGAAGAAGACAGATTAATTTTGAAAAGGCAACATCTAGGCAATTTTGTGGTATAATTATTTTTTACTTTTAACAAAGGTGTCGCACAAAGCCAAAAAATACACTCAATCAGATTAGCTTCAAGTGACGTAATTTTTCATTCAATTCTGAGAATGCTGTGCTAATGCCATGGAATTCCAGGCTGGTAAGCTTGCATTGTGTCATCAGTACATCAGCTGTCCTTTTTATGACTGCATCGCTCACTAGTTCTAGAAAGGAGAGGGTAGTGGGAGAGAAGGAATGACAGACCTACCATTTTGAGCCTTCCACTGAACACCCACTACATATATATATATATATATATATATAACGGCACGTACCTCATCTATTTGGTTTGTCAGTTTCAAATAATATAAGCTACATTACGAGTTAGGCTTTGCCAGTGATTATAGTCGCCTCGATGGTCCGATCAGGGCATTAGCCCTTGACTTTTTCCTCCGACATTGAAATCCCCTGATCGGACCCGAGAGGAAACAAAAACCATTGTCTGATTTTCGGGGCATATTCTTTCGTTACATCTTGAAATACATAAAAAAATAGTCTGCATTTTATGAATTGAGTTATATCAATCAGTCGGTTGAAGCACAGCATGAGTTACTTCGCTAAGATTGCATGCTAATGAAAAATCTACCAAAATTATCAGCTGGAAATGGACCAGTCAAAGTTAGACTTAAAATGTCCGCTTGTTTGTAATTTTGGACCGTATGGCTTTGGGACATAAGGTCCGAAATCACAGACCAGCAAAAGTATCAAAATATAATTAACGGCACCGACAAACCTCATGAGTGAGAAGAAAGACGTTTTCCTTGACTCCGCGGATGGGAGGTCTGTTCTTGGTCGACTCGTCATCTTGAAGATGTGGGTATACGTGTCTCACGAGTCGGGACACCTCAGGTCTCATACGGTGCTGCACATCACAAAATAAATCTCCTGTATTCAGGTGGAAAAAAAAAAAAAAAAAAAAAAAAAAAAAAAAAACGAAAGGAGAAAACCCACGAAGTTCGCACATGTGGCCATGATGTTGTATGTCTCCTCAGTCAATGCATTCGCCGTGGCTCACGAGAATCTATATCTATGCTGCTTGTTTCCAAGAGGGAGTGGCTTCGACCTCTTCACTGCCGGGGCGTTGCGAACGCTACCATGCAGCCAGCGGCAAGAGACATGAATCCTCATGAGCCCCCGCAGTCGCGGGGGCTCATGAGGATTCATGTCTCTTGTCACTCCTACGTTCTGTGTGCCCATATGCGGACCCATTTACATCTGTGCTCTTCACGCCAACGTGAGACGTGTGCAGTCGTTTCAGACGCGCATGGCTATATCGCTGGCAGCGAAGGGGTTAAGTGACGCTTATTTCGAGGACGGCGCGCGCTGCAGCGAGTAACCCTTTGACTGCCGAGAAAAACCGGACACGACCCAACTGCAAGAGACATAGGTCCTCATGAGCCCCCGCAGTCGCGGGGGCTCATGAGGATCTATGTCTCTTGCTGAGACCAATTTGTATACATGTTCCTCGGACGGTTGGGGCTTTCGGTCACTAAGTTAACGAAGATTTCTGAAACCAAACGTACGTACAGTGGCGGGGAAGGGGTAAAGCGAGACGCTTCTGCATAATTATATAGGTCTTCTGCGAGCACAGTCTTCTCTTTCAAGGCGAACTCAGTGCATTCTTTGATCTAATTCTGCATAAATTAATAATAATAATAATAATAATAATAATAATAATAATAATAATAAATAAATAAATAAATAAATAAATAAATAAAAAGCGTTTATTTACGCATATGTTTGTGTCCTACACGCTTAGCAGGTTAACACATTCTGCTCCAGGACCGTAATCCGCAAATTTGGAAGTTGCCCCCTGAAGACTGTATTACACTCCTGGAAACAGATCGAGCGTGATAGTTCAAGGGTTGTGCCAGAAGAGCTTGGCGCCTATGGGCGCCAAGCTATTCTGGCACAACCCTTGAACTATCACGCTCGATTCATGTCTTGCCGTGGCGGGTCGGAGTTGAATGAGTAAATGGATTAACTGAACCAACACAGGCCTGAGACACAACGTGTATAGTACAATTTTCAAGAACAATGTCCGAACCATATAATGCATTTGGAGGTGGTACTAGCAGCATTAACCCATTCAGCCCCAGCCCCATACGGCAGGGATAGCTCGACCATGATAATTGAAGGGTAGTGCCAGATTCGCTTGGCACCATGAGGCGCCAAGCGAATCTCGGACTACCCTTGAATTATCAGGGTCGATGCATCTCCGGCAACGGGTATACAGTGGTTAGATGACATCTAGTTAGTCCATGTGGCCGTGGGGTTAAATGGGTTAAAACCTCTGCGATTAAATGGATCCAATCTCCTGTCAAATAGGCCATCCAACACCGATACAAAATGATACTTTTAAGACATTTAGCCCCGAGTACCTACAGCAGGAGATTGATTGACCATGATAATTCAAGGGTAGTGCCAGATTAGCTTGGCGCCTTCAGGCACCAAGCTAATCTGGCACTGCCCTTGAATTATCATGGTCAATCCATCTCCTGCAGCTGTACATAGTCATTAGGCAACACCTCCAGAATTTGAGAAATGGGACTTTGGGGCCAAAAGGGTCATGATGCGTTATACAATTGAGATGATGAAAATGAACAGATATGAACTTATGCAAGCGAGTTCTTCTCTTTTTCATTACCTGTACAGTCAGCATGGTATGGTGCAGCTTGTTGTTGACGAGACGTTCAAAGAGCGAGAGATCTAGCTGGTAGTGACGACACAGATCGTACACTGTCGGGGAGGGTCTCAGCTGCTGGTGGTCGCCGATAAGGATCAGGTGTTGGCACGACTGGTTCAGAGTCGTCACCACGTGGGCCTCAAGCACCTTAAAATTTTAAGAAGAATCATCAAATTAATCGAGACGAAGTGCATAAGGGTATTTGTTTTCATCCCTACGTCACATGACCAATCCCTTTAGCGCAAACTTTACCACATGACCGAGCTACAAAAATCCTTGTAGCGACAAATGGCGGACTTCTTGTAGCCCTCTTTGTGGCGCAGCTTGGATGCGAGTTTTATTCTATAAAAGATCACCAAAACGTTCTAAAATAAAAAAAAAAGTTACTTAGTGTTACGATTGTGGTTGTGTTGTTCTGTGAGAGCACGCATGTGTTAATCGTAGGAAACGATCCGATATTTATTTGAGCTATCATGGTTACGTATCACGTACCTTTTCAGTAAGATTCTCTATCGTTCGCGCAGATAGCGGAATTGGTTTTGTTATGATACGCTAAGTTTAGTCCAGAAGCTTCTAGCAAAGTCGCACGGAGAATAGCGGTAGTAGAGCCGCTCTATTTTTAGTCATAGTTGTTTCCTGTGCGCGTGAAATTATCAGCCGTTCTTTGCGTGTTGTGAAAGGTCGTGAACGGTCTGCCATACTCTTATGTGATGTTATTGTACATTGGGATTTGGGGCTGAAATTAGCAGTCGATTTTTTGTAGACTATTGTAGTTATTCTAGAAAGTTCTTTTTTTAAAATAATATTTATGAGTTTCAGTTACGTGTTCCGTTCTGATTGGTTGCGTTGTGTGATTTCGTTAGATTTTTCTGGAAAGTCGTTTTACTATACAAGACGGTGCTAAGAAGCACGTGTGTACATTGTCAGGCATTGTCAGTTGTAGGGACACACAGTTTATCGTAGGTACGTGGCCCGTATAGGGTGTACATTGTGAGAGACGCAGCGTAACGGTGGTGTACGTTGTAAGAGAAACGCATTGTGTCGCCAGTGTTGACATTTGCAGAAGAGATATTGTATCAGTGTTGGTGCATTTGGGAATGCATTGTGTGGAGATCGCATCGCTGAAATAAAATATCGTTGGAACTGTTACTCCAGTGTAGTCTACATCCTTAAGCCACGTGTGACAGGTTGCAGTTGTATGAAGTTTCTTTAAAAAGAACCTTACGTGCGTGCGTCTGGTGTGATATCATACTAGGACTACGACTCAACACGTAACACTTAGTGTTGTTCGAAAGAACAAGCACACTAATGGCGATGGCAACGTCATGAAATATGTTAAATTACGTCATAAGTCTATTATGTATAAATGTATATTCATTTGACGTCAGTCATGTCTGGCGTGATCCAGGTCGGAAGATTTCTTCTTGGTTTCTTTTACGGAAATTGTGCTGGAATGAAAACAAATACGTTATTGGTAGCAGGGGCTTGCTGCTCGGACCCTTGTAGGCCTGAGGGAGGTCAAAGGAACCATTGTACCCTCAGGTCTTCGGGGTACAATGGTTCCTTTGACATCCCTCAGGCATACAAGGGTTCGTGTAGCAAACCCCTGCTGCCAATAACGTATAATAGATCCTCATGAGCCCCCGCAGTTGAGGGCACGTGACGTTCTATGACACTTGCTGAGATAACGTTGCATCCACGTTTCTTAGGCGGCCGGAGACCTTTGACTTTGAATTTACAATGACTTCATTGCGTCCACTGGCAGAGAAGGAGTTAATTAGTAAGTAACCAAAAGTCGCACTATGATGATTCCCATCTCCTGATCAATTTCATACCGTGTAGCCTCCTCCACAATGACAATGAGACATCGATGTTGTCCAGAACCTTGTTCTCGTCTTTCGCTTGGTTGTTTGGTTAGTTCGGGGTTAAACGTCCACGGCACCGAAATGATAGTAGACGGCCCTCCCGGCGACTAAACGGCGAAATGAACCGGTAGGAGTACGACGAAATGATTAGGCCACTCATCGTGCCACGGGATACGAGCTTACTGGCGGAACAATTGATCATTATCAGTATCGCTAACTAGAACAATTATGAACACTTTGTGATAACCATTTCCGTCGACAGTTTTGTAAATCCGTAGCTGCCAACTGCTTGAATAACCGATCTTACTTTTCCATGGATTTTGAAGGAGTACGATTCTAGGCGGTTCGCAATGAGCTGTAAGGGTAAGCCCGGCAACCGACTTTGTAAACGGCCCTCCCGTCATGGAACAGACTCCCTCGGAGACGCGTGAAGGACAGTGCACGAAACATGACGAACACCTGAGAACCCGACACAATTCCCTTAATGCGATCATAGCCGGGCCAGGCTGCCAGGACGAATTCACAACCTAATCCAATCGACACAGCACCAATTATACTGGCTGTCTGTGGAGACGTACATAATGCAAAAGATTGCTCGGGAAAAGACGAGTATCATAAAAGTCAAACAAGAAATGATGGAAGAAAATATGAAATAATGAAAAAAGACAAAGTTATTAATCCTGCCACACACACACACACACATCAACACACCACACACCACATCACACACACACACACACACACACACACACACAACACACACACACACACACACACACACACACACGCAAACACACACACACACACACACACACTCACACACACACACACACAACAAACAAAACAAAAACAAAAAACCCGAAACACTTAGCAACATTTAGCTGCAATGAAACTGCAAAATCTAAAAGAAACACGCTTACAAAAAGAAACAGTAAAACAAATAAACAAAACCAACAAGGGCACACTAAATTACTGCGAACATACCAAATGTTCCTTGTTATTCTCAAACTTGTATATCTCTCTTTGTTGACCGGCTTTGCCAGAAGAAAAAAAATGCAAACCTGCAAGCCTTGTCCATCTGAGGAGTAGAACTCTGGAATGCCCAGCCACGAACGAACGCAGAATTGCTGCTTCAGTTTGCTCTTTTCTTCCCGCATGCCCAACCGGATTGCTGATAAGAGTCCTGGGTCCACCACATGCTCCAGCATGCGATCGGGCAGGATCTCTGTGTGGACCATGCTGTTCAGCCACCGGTCAATGTCCGGGGTGGTTTCGCTTAGGTTTTTGGACACTTTGTCCACCCAGAATCTGAAATTGTGAACAATATGTGTGTACAGACGCATTTAAACCCATTCGTTGCCAGCGGACGTAAAATCATGTCTCTAACTCCGTTCACTGCCGCGACATGACTTAAAACGGTAAAATGCAAGAGGCATAGACCCTCATGACCCTCCGCAGCTCATGTGGATCTATGCCTCTTGCTGACCCCAGTTCGGCTCCATGGTCTTTGGACGGGTGAGATCTATGACGCTGAATTAACAAAGATTTCAGAAACGCAATCTGCGACCAGCGACAAGGATACCCATGGCATATTGCATATTCAGCACCATGTAATGAACGTGGATTCAACCTTCACTCGCAAGAGGCAAAGAACCTCCCGAGCCCCCGCGTCCGCGGGGGCTCGGGAGGTTCTTTGCCTCCTGCAGTAGGGTATCGGTGCTCGCAGTTTTCCGACAACGAAGGCGTTAAGTATTTTGTTTTGATTACACGCACCCATGTGGCAGTGAACGACGAGCGTCACACGTTTGAACAATAGACATTTTTTTTTAATCAGCTGTGGGTCAAGTTTGCACTATTTCGATCACAACTGTGCATGAAAAGCCTTGATACACATGTCATTTCGCACGTTTTTTCGGAATTTTATTTTTAATCCACCGTTTCCGTCGAAACACGTGCAATTTTGATGTAAGTCTGATTTTCGGAAAACTAGGACCTCTAATACTGAGAGTGATATGTCTCGTGCCACACTCCACTCTAATTATTGACGTGTGCATGAAGGCAATACCTGCGCAAAAGGTGTAAACTTTGACCTCTGAAATGGCAGACCTGCGTACAGACTTTAGTGAGGCTACGTTTACACAGAACAACAACGAACTAAAGCGAAGTCTCCGCGGACAACCAGTGTGACCTAGAAGCATAGACAACACTCCAGACATATCGAAAGGGCGTAGATCCTCATGACCCCACTGGGCTCATGAGGATCTTTGCTTCTTCTAGATGTTTGTAGTGGTGCCTATGTTTATCGAGCAAGCTGGTTATCCGTTGTTGGCAGTCGTTCGTAGCAAATGAAACCTCAATAAGTAAGACAACAAACATCTCCAGGACTTACCTATACAGCCTGGCGCGATCAGCGCAGGACAGGAGAAACACGTTGTCAGGTGTGACAGCCGTGTCGTCAAGCGTTCCCCTCCCTTGCACGATCTTTGCCGTAATTTCTTTTGTCAGTCTCGCACACGCTTCTGCTTCACTTTCCAAGGTCACTGCACCGGACGTCAGCCATTCCACTACCCAACTCCGTTGCTGACGTGTATTTCCGTGGCGCGGTGTTTCAGTCGTAAGCGAGGTATAGTGATTCGGCGGCATCGTGCTCTTCAGGATATGCTCTCCTACAATGCCTCGTCTCGTAGCTTCCAGTTTAGCTGCATCGATCTTCAGTCTCGCACAAATCCCATCTCGCGCCCTCAGGCAGTCTCTGATGCTGTTACGAGTAGACATATTCACTTGTCTGTTCTTTCTCTTGATATCTCTAATCACTTTCAAATTTAGATCTTGCAGTTTGTCGTTTTTGGACTGACCCCCTACGCGGACGATCCCCTCTGGCAGAAAGTCCAAAATGCCTTCTAGGAACTGGTCAAGGGCGTGGTTGGTGTAGCAGACAATCAGAATGGGGCGGGACTCACCAGATTTGTTCCAAACTTGTCTGTTATCCAGCAGGACTCTAGCGATCTTGAGGCCGACATAGGTTTTACCCGTGCCTGGTGGACCCTGTATGATGGCCAGTTCTTTGGTCAGGGCCGTTTTTACTGCGTCCAACTGAAACATTTGACGAAATTGGATTCCGTGGATTTAAACTGTATCACCAACCGCAAGGAAGGAATGAAAAAACAACAACAACAAAAACAAACAAACAAAAAACAACAACTTACAATCAACACGCTTAAAAACCAACCACACAACTAACCAGGCAGCCAGCCAACCAACCAACAACCAACAACCAACCAACCAACCAACCAACCAACCAACCAAACAACAAATGACCAGTTATCAACCGATCAGACAATCATCCAACCAATCAACCTACAAACAAAAAAAAAAAAAAACCCCACATTAATCTTCTCTTATCTGAAAGCAAAATGAGCCTGTTTGGCAGTTAACTTATTCAACGCGCCCCGCATCTAAAGCCGCGGAAGTGTCGCATAGAGTTGCTGCCGGCCAAAGATTTTAGAACAAAAAAAAGAAGAAAAGAAAAGAAAAGCTGTAAGTAGCAGAGGAGGAGTTTAACTCATTCAGCCCCGACACACCGCAGCAAAATATGGATCGAGCATGATAGTTCAAGGGTGGTGCCAGAATAGCTTGACGCCCACAGGCACCACCCTTCAACTATCCTGCTCGATCTGTCTCTAGAATTGTAATAAAGTCATTCAGAGGGCAACTTCAAAATTTGGGAATTTCGGTCCTGGGGCAGAATGCGTTAAATATATGTGTAGCAAGAAAAATCTGACCAGGTTTGTAACAGCTTTTTTTTTTTTTTTTTTTTTTTTTTTTTTTTTTTTTTTTTTTTTTTTTTTAAATTTTTTTTACCTGTGATTGGTTGAACCCCGTCTGCGCGATTTTCGGCCACTCACGATCCTGCAACACGTTCACAGCGTAAGACCGCGAGGAGTTATGGTCGTTCAAAAGACATCCCAAGTCCATAGTGATATACCTGCAGTCTCCTCTGTTCCGAGTACCGGTTACATAGGCAGGGGGCTGGATTTGGCGCTGACACTCCACGATGTAGCGCGACATTGGGAGTGTTTTCCCTGTGCGTGACAATTCTTGCATGCCGCTCAGTACGTGACGGTGGGCCTCGAAAAATGTCACGCACTCAGCCATCGTGAAGATTTCGTCACCAGTCATGTCGAGAATGGCAGGTAAGCAGTTCTCGAATTTGACCTGAAAAGGCAAATGTGAAGGGTAAAGGTACGTTTCCATAACATAAGCACGAATCCGACACGAATACTTATGCGATCGGAACCCGATTCGGCAATGCGATTTTCGCGCGTGTTTCCATATATATGTATATATAAACACGCGCGAAAATTGCATTGCCGTATCGGGTTCCGATCGCATTCGTGTATATATATATATATATATATATATATATATATATATATATATATATATATATATATATATATATATATATATATATATATATATATATAATATATATATATATATATATATATATATATATATATATATATATATATATATATATATATATATATATATATATAAACCTCCGCCAACCGAATCCCGCCCTTATGGGAACAATTGTATATTGCGCAAAGATCAGAATTGAGCGCAAACGTGCCGACAAATGACAAGATTTACGTCATACTTTCAGTCCGAACCCACAGCCTACATCCGAAAAGAATCGCTTCAATGCCGAGAAAATTATGCACCACCTAATTGCAAAAGACAATAGATTGTTTGTACGTTCGTTGGTTTGCGCTTTGGTTTATTTATGGTTTGGTATGTGTTATCAATTCATCTTATTTCTTTTTATTTGTTTCTTGTCATAAATATTTTGTAATATTCTCTTCGTTATTTTATTTAATTTTATTTTCAAGGGTAGTGCCAGATTAGCTTGGCGCCAGAAGGCGCCAAGCTAATCTGGCACTACCCTTGCATTATATTATTATTATTATTATTATTAGTAGTAGTAGTAGTAGTATTTTATTTTTGTATTCTTTTTATTATTTTTTTAAAATTATTTTTTATTTTATTATTATTATTATTATTTTATTATTTTATTTTTTAAGTTTATTATTATTATTATTATTATTATTATTATTATTATTATTATTATTATTATTATTATTTTGTTTTTTGTTTTTTGGGGGAGGGTAATTTAATTTAATTTTATTTTGTTTTACTACCGCCTGACCTGTATGATCCCATTCTGGAGATCTTTCACGTTTCTGTTGGTGACAACCGCATAGTAGATGGTTCTGAAGTTGTCAGTACTGAGACCGACCAGAGAACCGTAGATGAGTCGTTTGGAAGCCTGCCACCTCGTATTCCGGAAGGGAGTGACGTCAAACTGCACGCGATGCTCAAGGTTGTTGTCACAGACCAGTTCAATGATCTGCACTTTGAAGTAAAGCCTGTGGACAAGGAGTCAACTTATTCAAGGAGCCAAAACATCAATAGCTGCGGAAGTGTCGTATAGCGCGGCCGCCGGCGACGCTATACGACACTTTCGCAGCTATTGATGCTGAGCGCCTTGAATGAGTTTAGAGACTGATCAAAATGCATGGATCTTTGGTGATGAAGCATGATCTTTGGTCTAGTTTTTGGTCTCACAGTTCTGGCATATTCCAGAAGTGAACATGAAGCACATAAAAATGAAAGAAGTTTTACCTGACAGCCTGTATCTGCGATAGTTTCCCGCCCGCAGCCTTCAGCCGCTGATACTCCTTAATTCCGTTCCTGAGTGGCTGTATGTAGTCCTCTCTCAGCAGTCTAAACTGCACGTCCAGGTAGTGGTCTTGGTCTCTGTAGGCTCCTTCACTCTTGTTCGCTCTGTGACCAAAATGAATGTTTACAAAATAGGTTACTTCTCAATCAGAATCAGATCAAAGACAGTAGTTCGAACCGCTTTACAATAAGAAAAGACAGAAGGTTATAGTAAAACGACCGCGCTCGCGCACTTCAAAAAGGCACAGATCTTCACGCGCCATCCGGGCCCATGAGGATCTATGTCTGTTGGAGATGTTTGGAGTGTTGTGTATGCTTTTGGCACACGCTGGTTATCCACCGTCACTTCGCTCTCGTTCGTTGTTAACTCATTCAGCCCCACGGCCGTATTTCCCAAAATTTGGAGGCGTCATCTAATGACTCTGCACCAGTTGCAGGAGATGGATCGACCATGACAATTCAAGGGCAGTGCCAGATTAGCTTGGCGCCTGTCGGCGCCAAGCTAATCTGGCACTGTCCTTGAATTATCATGGTCGAGCCATCTCCTGATGTAGTGCGTCAGGGCTGAAAGGGTTAATAATTATAATACCGGTCATTTCATGGACGCTTTACCCATTTCTGTGAATCGGCCGAAAGCTCCGCAAACTAAACCCAACATGCACTCTCACGTGAAACACATTCATTCAGTCTGCGAATGACAAACATTACAAGACAAACACAGGAAATTCACGTGGTCCGAAGGGTCAGTTCAGCTTTTGAGGTTCCGGAAATTTTGATCGCTTGTATTTTGAAATTTACGAGGTGCCTGAAACAGCTACCAAAGTTGAGAGTCGTCCGGCGTAAATATAACCCCCATAAATGTAAACGTTTCGCGGGATCGTCTCGGTCACTGTTTCAAGACCCAAGATGATGTACGTCTTTTGCACTTAGTGCTGTTCGCAGGGAGCGGACATTTAACCATAAGCCCGCGCGTCACAAATTTCGGATGCGTCACCTAGCGACTACTTACCAGTTGCGGGAGATGGATCGACCATGATAATTCAAGGGTAGTGCCAGATTAGCTTGGCGCCTGATGGCGCCAAGCTAATCTGGCACTACCCTTGAATTATCATGGTCGACCCATCTCCTGCAGAAGTGTTCGGGGTTAATTGGGCATTTACAAATGATGAAACACACACAGGAAAACCAACCTCAAGAACTGCTCCTCACTCCAGTCCATGTCACGGACACTGGGGAAAATGGGCAGGTCCGTGAAGTCTTCCGGTGGGGTGTCATCATCCTCGTTCCCTCCTCGTCTTCTTTGGGATCTTTGAGAAGCATCTATGCATCCCTGTCGGACAATCTGCAGCTGCTGGGCTGTGTCTGGGCTAGCCCTTCGCAGCTCTGACACGACAGTCTTTTGATTCAGAACGGTGCTGATGACGGAGAGTCCTTGTTGTGAGAAGGCCGGTAGCCTCTGACAAATATTGGACACGAGTGAGACGACATGTTTAACGTCTTTCACCAAGTTCGTTCTGTCATACTGAAGATTTTGGATCAAGGTAGGCAGGTGAGTCTCCAGGAAATTGGACCTGTGGAGAAAACAGATATATGAAGTTGTAAACAATTCTAAAACCCTTTGGTTGTCGGTACCGGTGTGAGTCGCGGTGATTCCTGCAGGAATCATCGCAACAAAAACCTCTGCCTACAGAAAAAAAAAGGGTTCAAGAAAGAAAATTAACAGCGACGGCCGTATTTCCCAAATTTTTGAGGTGTCATCTAATGACTTTGCACCAGTTACAGAGGATGGATCGACCATGCTAATTCAAGGGCAGTGCCTGTCGGCGCCAAACTAATCTGGCACTACCCTTGAAGTATCATGGTCGACCCATCTCCTGCTGTAGTGCGTCAGGGCTGAATGGTTTAACATCTAAAGGTGTAACACGCTGTTTAGTTTCTCTCTTCAAAATAATTTCATAGGGGAAAAATGAAATTACAATGAAAATCACGCTGTTCACTTAAAATGGACTTTGTTTTGCCTTGACTGAGCAGTAAAATGTTTTAACGAAAACAATCCTAGTGGTAAATTAACTCGTTCAGTGCGGAGAAATCGGAACACCACCCAATGCAAGAGGTATAGATCTTCATGAGCCCCCGCAGTTGCGGGGGCTCATGAGGATCTATGTCTTTTGCTGACAGCACTTTGAATTCATGTTTCTCGGGCAGCTAGGGATTTTTGGCGTGGGATAAACGACGACTGCTGAAAGACAGTGTGCGTCTTCTGGCACTCAACAGATAAAATAATTCATTCAACCCCGACACGCCACGGCAAGACACGGATCGAGCGTGATAGTTCAAGGGTTGTGCCAGAATAGCTTGGCGCCCATAGGCGCCAAGCTATTCTGGCACAACCCTTGAACTATCACGCTCGATCTGTTTCCAGAAGTGTAACACAGTCTTCAGGGGGCAACTTCAAAATTGTCTGATTTCGGTCCTGGAGCAGAATCTGTCAAAATTTCATTTGAACCTGCAGACGACACGAAGGATTTTCGTCACGCTTGCGTCCTGAAGTTCGTTGCCTGAGATGCGCACCAGGACTTGCAGCAAGCCCCCAACATCCTGAGGAGACATGTAGTCGCAGCCGACGAACTCCTCCAACTCCGGTAAGCTGCTGGTCAGGCTGAGCGTCAGGTCGTTGAGGTCGTCAATGTGGGTGAAGACATGCAGACGAAAGACTCGCTGAGGACGACCGCCTCCTCTGGACCCTCCTCCCCTACCCCTTCCTCCTGATCCTCCCCCATTGCCTCTGCCTCCTCCTCTTTTCCGGCCCCCTCCCCTCCCTCCTCCAGCACCACGCCTTCCTCGTATGTTACTCCTGTAGAAGACAATAGCGTGGGGTGGGGGTGGGGGATAAATAAATAAATACATAAATAAATAGATAAATAACTAAATAAGCGCTGTAACCAAGCATTTGTCATGAAGGCTCCTAGCGCTTAAAAACGTGGAGACGTTTGTTCTATCCCACGTTGTTATAATCAAGGTAGACTGTAAATAAATAAATAAATATGAATCAATAAATGAATGAATGAATGAATGAATGAATGAATGAATGAAAACAGGATCATCCTTTTTTCTCTAAGTGAGCAAGAGGTTGTCGGGCAATGCCGCCGCCAACAGCGGCCGACGCCATCCAGAGAGCATTTTGCTGACTGCGTGTAAGTCTCTATCAAGCCTCTCAATTCGCCTATATTTAACCCATTGGCTACAGGAATAACCTCCACCTAGTAAGTACCGACAGTCAAAGGCTTCAGCATGTCAAACATGTTTAGCTCTAAGCCTACTACACTATAATATGAAAGGCAAATATTGTAACAATAACATCTAATGATATCATTCTTCATTTTCAATCAGTCGTTTCGTTTAAATCAAAAACGTTCCACATTCGCCTTTTAATCAAAATCATCGCCAAAGCATAGTGTGCATTTTTTGTTGTCGCATATGTGTTGTGTAGATACAAGTCAGTATCAGTTTAGATAGGTACATCATTTACCCAGCTCACTGCCGAGAAAAAAACCTGAACACCACCCAACTGCAAGAGGTATTGATCGTTATGAGCCCTCGCACTTGTGGGGGCTCATGAGGATATATGCCTCTTGCTGAGACCAGTGTGCATCCATGTTCCTTGGACGGTTGTGGCTTTTGGTCGCATAATGAACGAAGACAGGAAAAATAGAATATGGGCCAGTGGCGGGGAAGGAGTTAGGAATGACACACAGTTCAGATAACGTTGCTATATTCTCCTTCCGCGAGTAGCTAGGTCGAGACGTATATATATGTGTGTACATATGCATGTAAACAAGAGAATCTCCGATAGGTCTGTACACACAAGCTTGAAATTTGGCGAAATACTTTCTTAAAAGGTTGGCTAAGAGCTGTTCCTAATTGGACAAACTTTTGATCGGCAAACCTAGATCGGAGAAGATCGGCGATCTTTTGGTTTGTTTCTTAATTGAGGTTGAACAAACCTAGGCAAACTTCAGCAAACCAAGTTTGCCATGGTTCTCTTTCTTAACTGAAGTGCTTGATTCGGCGTACTTACTGTCTGCGAAGGTGTTCAAAATGGCTGCCGCTATGCCGCTTCGCGATGTAAACGTTGTTTGTTTTTGTACTCCTTGCAGTAGCGACCCCACAAACAGCGTTGCGCCTCCCACAAATCAATAAAAATAGGTCTTGTTCTTCGCACGAGTGAAATATCGCCGTCCGCCATATTTGTTTGTATCGGTCACTGTCTTCATATCTCCAACGCAGAAGAGGGTAAAAGTTTTGACCAATCAGAGAAAAGGTTCGCCTTGGTTTGCTCAACACGTTTAGCGAACCTTTTCCGACAGCGAACTATGGTTTGTCGAGGTTCGTGAACTACTTCGAACTAGGTTCGCCGTATCTTTAAATCGTCCAATTAAGAACCAATCTGGTTCGTCCGAGATCGTGAACTCTAGTTCGTCAGAGTTCGCGAACTAAAGTTCGTTTAATTAAGAACATGCTTAAGAGAGCCTCCGAGACCGTCACGTTATGAACACATTCTGCTCCAGGACCGAAATCCCCAAAGTTTGAAGTTGACCTCTGAAGACTGTATTACACTTCTGGAAGCAGACCCAGCGTGATAGTTCACGAGTTGTGCCACAACCCTTGAACTATCACCCTCGATTCATATTGAAACATGTAAACTGGAGATAAAATTCTGAGGACAGTACCACTTTTAGAAAGGCCAAAATCAGCAAATTATAACATTTTGGTGGTCCAGATGTGAGGATTGAATAAATTGTTTTGTGAGTGTCTATTCTAAGCATGTTTCTTTTGGGCTTTTGGACACACAAGCACTAACACACACACACACTGGAGGCTCATATGTACCCACAAAATCAGAGTGTGTGTGTGTGTGTGTGTGTGTGTGTGTGTGTGTGTGTGTGTGTGTGTGTGTGTGTGTGTGTGTGTGTGTGTGTGTGAAAGACACAGCAGGTCTCAAGATCCTGAAAGGCTGTACAATGCTTCTTTATTTATTCATATTATTCATATTATTTATTTATTCTTTGGTACTTCGGAGACATATATTGCATCCCCTCCCCCCATCGACCATCCCCCCACAAAAAAAACCCCACAAAACAAACAAAAAAACAAACAAAAACAAAAACGAAACACACAAAAAGCAATAAAAACAACAACAACAACAACAACAAAAAACAAGGGGGATACAAGGACACAACAATAATTGCTGCACCAGAATCTTTTAGGATTTATAATCATTATAAGTATAACTTTCGTTGATGCCACAACGTCTAATATTGGTATGCTAATATGAATAAACAAAGAAGCATTGTTATGTACAGCCAACACAGTAAATTGGATGAGAGAGAGACACTCGACTGTTTACATAGTTGCCAAAAGATACAAGGGAGATCAATCTTAGGTCGCCATGGGTCAAGCTGATTTATAGTAGCTGCCCTTCGTGGGCCACTCCAGATGAAAAGATATAATAACAAACACAAAACGACAAATAACCCCTCCCTCCTCACCCTTCCGATATCAAATAAAGCTTCAGGCTGTACTGTGTAACTTACGGATAGCTCGGCCTGGTCCATATCCAGTTTGCGTCCAGGCAAGACACAATGGCCTGCTCTGTCCGTCGGGTGGTCGAGTGTCGTCTGCACACTGTTGCTATCAGTAGAAATATCGCTGATTTACATCAGTGATCGCGGTGCCCACTCGCTGCATACAGGAAGTGGCCTGTCTTTTTTACGGGAGTTTTGCCAGCACGACAAACGCAGTTGAAAACTCAGTCAACTGAGTTGCAAACCGGTTTGCCGACTTAGGGGCAAGGTAGCCGAACGTTCACGACAGGGCCCTCGCTGGGTCATGTAAAGTGTTTTTAAAACACGTGCGGGGCGGAGTTTGTTTTACTGTTTCTCAGCTTTAAACTGTCGCCGAAACGTTCTTGCAGCTTTTTTGTTCATGTACTTTGTAGACTAAGACGATTCTCCATTAATCTCTTGCATCTTCAAGCAAAGATCGCCAATGGTGATTTGTTTGTCGTCGTTTTCCTCTAAATAAGCACAGACCTTTTCAAAAGCATCAGTTGTATCTGTGTCTCTTGATCTTCCAATTTTCCGCTTCTTCGGTACGGGTTGTACATCCGCATGGAAGTTAGTTGGAATGCTAGTTACCAGAAATGTGTATTCAGTCTACTGGTGCTGTGTTCAATAATGACATTGTTCAGGAGAATGTTTGATCCAGCACATAATTGATACTGACACTAATACACCTTTGAGCAATCCACGGTATTCAACAACACTTCATCAAGTATTTAAATAAAAAGAAAACACCTGTCGAGTGTGAGAAAGTGGCTGGTTTTGATCACCATACCCCAGCCACAGTGGCCTTCTGCCTTGCATCAGAGCAGATTAAGGCATGGGACACAAAGCGCTTGACCCTTGACTCGCCTTAATCGGATAGGGGACCATGTTAATCGCCGTTAACCTACGTATGGCGTACCACTGATGCGGGAAACTCAGTTTGTTACTGTCAAATTAATTTTTAATTAATTATTACGGGCGCACTAAGTCCGATATTTCTTAGTACTTTTGAGAATGTGTTCTACATATTGTTCTCTAGCGACTGGCGTTCAAAAAACCCTGTTGTTGCAATTTGTCCCAGATCTAAGTAATGATTTTTTCATAGGGCTCTTCCACTACAGTGGGTCTCCAGTCTCATACAGATTGCGTAGCTTTGATTTTTGAGGTAGTGTACCAGTGCCCATCAGATTAGCAATGTGATTATTCATGCGTGTTACCACAGGGGAGGTGTGAAATGTCTTGATTTTGATCACTAACTAACCCTTAAGTAATCGTTAGCCAGTGTACGAGGTATACAGTGTACGAACTAAAGTCAGTGCACCAGTTTACTTACCTTGGCTGCATTATCACGTCGGACGCCAAGCTGGACAAGGAGCTTGACAGCAGGCTGGCAAAAGCGAACAGCGCTTTCGGGCGACTTTTCAAGCGGGTGTGGCACAATCAACAGCTGAAAACAGGCACCAAGATCAGCGTGTACAGAGCTGTGGTCCTCACCACCCTGCTGTATGGTTTCGAGTCCTGGGCCCTCTACCGCAGCCAACTACGACTCCTCGAACGCTTCCACCAGCGCTGCCTGCGCACCATCCTGGGCATTCACTGGAGTGACTATGTCACCAACGTCGAGGTCCTTGAACAGGCTGAAACTGTGAGCATCGAGGCTTTGCTGCTGCGGACACAGCTCCGCTGGGCGGGGCATGTCGCCAGGATGGAGAATCATCGCCTACCAAAGATCACCCTGTTCGGCGAGCTTGCTACTGGACACCGTGACAGAGGGGCACCAAAGAAGAGATACAAAGACTGTCTCAAGAAGTCACTTAGTGCCTGCCAAATCGACCACCACCAGTGGTCTTCGCTTGCTGTGGACCGTGACACTTGGCGCTCCACCATTTACAAGGCATCTGTCTCCTTTGAGGACTCTCGCAGAGCTAGCCTTAAGGACAAGCGGCTCAGGAGAAAAAACAGAGATGCCGCAACTCAGAACCCTGGCCACTGCGGTCGAACCTGCCTGTCCCGGATTGGCCTCCGCAGCCACGAACAAGCCTGCAGACGTCGTGGGCAACTCCTATAAAATCTTCGTTCGCGAAGTCAAGCCAAGAGAGTACGAGGTATACACCATGAGCGATCATGACTATTTCTGTGATCTGATTCTGTGTTCCTCATATGGAGGACGTTTGTGGGTGTATAAAGCAGTATCACAATTTTCACAAATGGCCGTGTTGTTCCTCAGGCGGAGGAGTAATTGGTAGTGTAGTGTTGTCAAACGTGGTGTCTGGAGTATTCAATTGATTGATTAATTCCGGATTTAACGTCCACAGCACCGAAGTGATAATGGACGGCCCTGACGGGCGGGTTATGAGGGGACAGGGAAATCTATTGCTATGGAGTACGACCTGAACACTGATCAACTCAGGCGTACTCCAACCGTGCCACTTTGATTTACCAAGACCTTCCAACGGAGATGCTATTGAACAAATCCGTTTTTTCCCCCAGTATTGTGAGTCCAGCTACCGAGACCAGGACGGGGATTCGAACCCACGACCCGGCGATTCCCTTCGCTCTCCTGCTCCGACGTTTAACCGCCTGAGCTATTTCGGACTCTGGAGTATTCAAGGAGGGGGTTTCACCTATATTGGGGAGACAAGTCGTCTCTCGACGGTTAGAGAGTAGTCCACCAGTATAGGTCCCCACTTTGACGCTCAACTCTCACTTGTGGCTCCACGTAGCTGCAACATGCGAGGCGGCGACACCACGGACAACAGCTTCGACTGGCTGGCTAAACCAAGTGAGGGGAAACCGGGGGTTTCAAACCCTTGGTGAGGCAGGACTTGCTCGTCCTAGCATGCAAAGTCTGTCAGCGGCCGACTGGGCGGAGGAAACGCAAAATAGGGTTCAACGGCCAAGAGGGCGGGACAGCAGTGTACTGTGGAGTGCAAAGGGCATGTCAGAGCACAGAACAAGACATGGCCATCCACTGCAGCCAAGGAAGTTACCAGTTGTAACGTCTCATCGTGCCACTGGACTCTGATTTTGCGGCCGAGAGGGTGGGGTTGCTACAGCGTAACAGCTGCTCTACCAAAATCTCCTTCACGCGCAGGTTTTGTTCATGGATCTTCACCAAATCTGCTTTTGCGTCTTATTTTTTCTTCTGCCTCCTCCAGAAGCCCTGCGGCAATGGGGAACGGGCGAACCGACAGGTAGATGTTACTACTGGGAGTCGTAGATCCGAACCTGCACGTAGGCGGCCTGTGGACCAGTGGTCGCTCTTCCCTGTAATGTATCAGGGGCAGCAGGGAAGTTCGGCAGCATCCCAGGCGACTGAGCAGGACAGCACTGCTCACCCTAGTAAGGGAAGGAAACAGAAAAGGTGTTCCAAACATTGCCTACCCTACACCAAACCGGTCAGCTTACCGCGGCTGGCGGTTCAACCCTTTTATGGGGTCGAAAAGAAAAACAAAGAAAGAAACTTATTTTAGGTAAGTGCAACGTACGAACCCTGTTGGACAGAGATCAGACGCAGATACCGCACAGAAGAACAACCCTCATAGCCAGGGAGCTGGCGAGATATAAAATCAACATTGCGGCTCTTAGTGAAACCAGATTTGCTGACGAAGGATCGATCTGTGAACCTGGAAGGGCAAAGCTGAGAACGAGGAAAGGATAAACGACCATCCGCACCACGCTCCTCCGACAGTTGCCTTTTCTTCCCACCGGCATCAGCGAACGAGTGATGAAGCTTCGTTTTCTCATCTCCCACACCCGACATGTCACTATCATCAGCGCCTATGCTCCGACACTTACCAGCACCGATGACGACAAGGAGGCGTTCTATGAGAGCCTCGACTCCCTCCTGAAGTCCACTCCTGCAAGTGACAAACTCATCGTGCTTGGTGACTTCAATGTTCGAGTTGGGTGCGAATGTGACTGCTGGGAAGGGGTGATGGGCCCACACGGACTGGACAAGACTGCTGCGGCTGAGATTGTGCACTGAGAATGGACTCGCCATCATCAGCACCCTCTTTAGGCTGGCTATTACGTACAAGACAACATGGATGCACCCCAGGTCTAAGCAGTGGCATCTCATAGACTATGTCATTGTCCGCCAGCGGGATATTCGCGAGGTCAGAATCACCAGAGCCATGAGAGGAGCCGAGTGCTGGACCGACCATCAGCTTGTGCGGTCTGTCCTCAACATGCACATTGTACCAGCACACAGGAAGAGGCCGAAGCTCACCCGACCTTCATTCAACCTGGCCAAGCTGAAGCGTCCGGACGTCATGGAAAACTTCCAGTCTCACCTTGATGACCATGGACCATTGACTGGCAACCCAACTGAAATGTGGAACCAGTTTAATGGGATGGTGACGGAGTGTGCCAAAGACGTGCTTGGACCCATGCAGAGTGTATGACGGTACTATCGACAAGGAAATCGCAGCTCACATCAACAAAGCCAGCCAAGCCCTGGGTCGTCTGCGCACTCGTGTGTTGAACAACAACAATGTCAAGCTCTCCACCAAGATCAAAAGTCTACAAGGCAGTAGTCCTCCCCAGTCTCCTCTACGGCTGTGAGTCATAGACGCTGTACAGAAAGCAACAAATGGCGAGACAAGGTGACAAACCTGGAAGGCCTGGACAATGCTGGCTTAGTGAGTGCTGAAGCCTTGATCTTAAAGACACAACTTCGCTGGACAGGTCATGTATGGCACACTCTCAAAAGGCCACAGGAAGCAAGGACGGCCAGAGAAACGCTTCAAAGAGTGCATAAAAGACAGCCTCAAGTACTGCGTCTTCCCGGAAAAAGAACTTGAAGCGCAAGACAGATCTGGCTGGCGTGTCGCAACCAGGAAAGCCTGCACGCTATTTGAACACAATCGGCGCGAAAAGATCACAGTGCTAGAGCTCGCAGAAAGACAGCGTCGACTCTCCCCACAGCTACATTCCAGTGCCCCCATTGCCCTCGCAGGTGTGGCTCCAGGATTGGCTTGGCCAGCCACACCCGCACGCACAAATGGAAGTCATACACAATGACGACATCATCGGCTTTCGATGGTCTACCCATTATTATGTTGTCAAACACAAGGTGATTGCTCCTGCAGAAACTCCAGGTAGAACATTTTTTTCAATAATAAAATTAACACCATATACGAATCAGAAGTGCCCGATTAATCGTGTTTTGTTAGGGAGGTGAGGTGGAGGCGGGGAGGAGGACAAGTGCATGTAGATATGATCAACCCTTCCTTTTAAAAAGTGCCAAAAGCGGTGCTGTGTCCTCAGATGAACGAAGAAACGTTTTAACAAATAAAAATCGTAACCTCTGAAAAGTATGTCCCCCACCCCCCACCCTCCTAAAAAAAAAAAAAAATCTCCCCCCCCCCCCACAAAAAAAGACAAAAAAAAAAAAAAAAAAGAAAAGAAAAAAGAAACCCAGCGTACTAGCGTAGAGAGAACGGTTACTACACTATAGTACAATTTTAAAGAAAATCACCAAAAAAAAAAAAGCACCAAGAAAGAATAATTTCAACACAACTTATTTGTAATAAATCTTTCTGCTTAAGCGCGTTTCTTGTTTTTTTCTTTGTTATGAATTTACGCTCGCCTGATAGTCACTGTTTAAGGGAGGGCTGTCGGCAAACGCCCCCCCCCCCCCCCCCGCCCACTCCCCCCCCCTTCCCGTATAGACGCCCTCTGGATCCGCCCCTGGTTTACGCACCCAGCACATCACAAATTTATTTGAAACGACTGCCAATTCACTTCTATTGTGTATGCGAAGGCACACTTGACTTATTTGCTTTTAATTGTTTTGTGTCAGTGGGCAGAAATCGATAACGATTCCCGACTAGCGATACCGCTACAAGTAGAACGCGTGCCCGTGAAGAGTTACCTTCCTTGCACCAACGAAACGTCTTTCGCTAGCCAATTAAGCCGCACTCAGCTGTTCGCGCAGCCGGTTTGGTATCGTAGGACCGAAACGAAACGAAGTTGATGGTTGTTCTAAGTCTCTTTACTGTCATACAGTGCGTTCGTTTAGATTCCGCATCAGCCCGCCTGTTTAGTCTCTCTCTCTCTCTCTCTCTCTCTCTCTCTCTCTCTCTCTCTCTCTCTCTCTCTCTCTCTCTCTCTCTCTCTCTCTCTCTCTCTCTCTCTCTCTCTCCTGGCCTGACAAAGTTTCTTTTACCTTACAAAGCTTTAGCTAATACCTAATAATTGTCATGTACTAAATTTGAGATCAACAGTGACAGCCTCCCCGCCCCTATCCGTAACTGTCAAGCGCTCTCCTCATTCAAATCACTTCTCAAAACCCACCTCTATCATTACTCAGTTAGTCACCTCATCGTCATTAACAACAGCATCGATTGTACTTACATTTGTTCATTTGTGGCCGACGAGCAGAATTAAACACGTCCACGTATTCAGCACATTTCAAAAACACATCCTTGTTTACGTTGAAAGCTGCTGCGTAGCTTAGAACCGCGTCGGAACCGCCGCGGGATAAAGAGAAAGGAGATTACTTGGAATTTGTGCTTTCCGTTCGCTAGGAGACACGCGTTCTGTTTGTGTGCGTAAAGGTGCGATAATTATCATGTCTAGTCCATCTGCAAGAAGGCATAGATGTGCTTCTTGCAATCTGAGATCAGCTCGGGTATATGTGTATGTTTGCTCGGATGCAAGTGTATGATGAGACTATACAGTCTTAGCTAGCGCTAGTACTACGCTAAGGCGGGCCATCGGGCCTTTGCTTATTGGCTAGAAGCTTCCGCATGCAAGAGGCATAGATTCACATGTGCAACACGATCTCAATGAACATGTTCAGTCGGCGCCGGCTTAGGGTTTCCCAACGATACTGTAGGCTTAATTCGCTAGTAACCTACAGAATCGATGTTTCTCAGATAGTGAATATAACACAGCCTTAACCCTTTAACTCTTTCTACCCAAAGACCGAAATCCCCAAATGTTGCCGTTGTCCTCTGAAGACTGCATTGCAGTGCGCGACACAGATCGACCATGATAGTTCAAGGGTGATGCCAGAATAGCTTGGCGCCCATAGGCGCCAAGCTATTCTGGCATCACCCTTGAACTATCATGGTCGATCCTTATCTTGCTGTGGTGTGTCTGGGGTAGAAGGAGTTAAGCCCCAAGCTCCCATTTCTCAAAATTTGGAGGTGTTGCCTAATGACTATCTACCGGTTGCAGGAGATGGATTGACCATGATAATTCAAGGGTAGTGTCCAGATTAGCTTGGCGCATGAAGGCGCCATGCTAATCTGGCACTACCCTTGAATTATCATGGTCAGACCATCTCCTGCTGTAGGGACTCGGTGCTAAATGGGTTAACCAGTAAAGTTCATTGACAAAAGGCACATGAGTCTCTATTGTCTGCCAGAGGCCTAGATTCACACGAAGGTGCTCATGATAATCGATGCCTTTTGCTAACCGAGACCGACTGAAGTGTTTCTCGGCTGTCAACTTTATCTGGCTCAGCACGGCGCATGCGCTGTTACTGTCACGTAATCACGAGGAGTCCCTTTTTCAGTCAATAATCACGAAACTTATCATTTGAAGCACAACGATTTCGTGACAACATTGTTCATGAATCACGGATCACTAGAGGGCCCATCACGAGTCATAGACAACTAAAACGCATCAGTCACGTGTCACGGTTAAAATGTACCCCCTTCCTTTTATCTGTGGGTTGGAGTGCAAACAGAGGACTGATATACTTTCTCGCGACCGTTTGTTTAAATCTTGCCAGGCTGCTTCTGAATTGATTTATCGCTTTATGGCCTATGCAAACTAGAGTTACTACAGCAATAAAAGGGAACCGATGATGTGATCGTTCAAGGGTGGTGAATAGCTTGGCGCCTTTAGGCGCCAAGCTATTCTGGCACCACCCTTGAGCTGTCATTTTCCGAGGACGATGTGACTGACTTTCGAAAAAGGAAAGGCAAAACGTAGAGCAAGCCGCTATTTAGTCACTACCCTTGAAGTGCCATGGTCGATCTTTCACACAGACTGTTGTAACGAGTGTGTGCGAGTGTTTGGTGGCTGTGCGCACGCGTTGGCTTAGCGCCTGACTTGTATTTCAGCGGTAAAAGCCTCCGCGTCGGAAAATACGCGTAGTTGCCTTTCCGCCGGGCCGTATGTCAGCAGCAGTCACTGTCAAAGGGGTCAAAATACAACGCAACAAAAATCGCAGTGTCAGATTATTGTAAGCGCACGGTCTCACTAGGTCAGGGATAAGGATTAATTAATTTTGTTTTCATCCCTACGTCAAACGACCAGTCTGTTTAGCGCAAACCGCACCATATGACCGTGATACAAAAACCTTTGTAGCGACAAAATGGCGGACTTCTTGTAGCCCTCTTTGTGGCGCATCTTGGATGCGAGTTTTGTTCTATAAAAGATCACCAAACGTTCTAAAGTAAAAAGTTATTTAGTGTTGTTCGAAACAACAAGCACACTCCGTACTGGAGACGGCAACGTCATGACATAATTATTTTAAATTACGTCATAAGTCTATTATGTATAAATGTATATTCCTTTGACGTCAGTCATGTCTGGCGTGATCCAGGTCGGAACATGTCTTCTTGGTTTTATCACCCGACCGTTCCGGCCTTGGGGATCGTTTTATCCTAACTATCTATGTATGTGACTCATGAACAGATATAAACCGATATAAAGGGAGTTTGACTCGCTTGGCTGCAAAGAGGCACACCGGCCGAGGACACAAACAATCACAAACCACTAAACAAGTACACACGAGAAACATGACATCAATCATACCACTCTCGCATGCAAGTAGCATAACAGACATAATCAAAGGCTCTTTTGGATTTACTACGTGTATATGATGTTACATTGATTAATAATAAATGGTTTGCTCACCCCTGACGCCATACAGGATACGACGACCCATGGTGGTCACACGGCCCATCCCAGCACCAAAGATGGTGCCGGGAGGGAGAACAGTCCTAACTTCATAAATCTATCTCTCGTCTGTTCCGTTCTCGTCCAACTTCTCCTTCCTTTTCCCCCTTTTTTTTAGAGCATAAACCACATGGGTTAAATACTATCTAAAACCTACGGCCATAGCTATCATAGCCAATCACCGTATGGATTCCTTACGTATTTTACTATTTTTAGAGAGTGACCACCATGGCGACAAACATACAATGTTCTACGTCATTTCTACAACTTGTCCATCTATACACGTGTTTATTTAGAACCTTGTTTAACATCTGGACATATACTGATATCCTACTTAACTGATTTCACACACAACAATCTACGTACTCTGGCATTCCTTTTAGTGTGCCCCTTATCTCCTGGGTCAAGCCTTGGTCACGATTATAATTCCGTCTCGGTCAATATATCGTACTTTGTGTACCAACTCGCCTTTCACCCAACATATTAATGTAACAGAGTGAACCCGATGTTCCTCTGTGTACCTAGGCCGATAGCACTTATGACCATTGCTTCTCGGATTTCACTCGTGTCGACTGTTAGCGATAGCGCGCACTGCTCGCGGTGCCTTGCCAAATGCAGCGTTAAGCGTTGTGTACGCGATAGCGGCTCAGTGTACGTGTTGTATTGTATATCAGTTTTGACCGTGTATTGTAACCAAACTACAACACCATTGCTTAGTATTTAGCATGGTTAGATTTGGCCCGGGTAATAGTTCTTTGTAATGCATATGTCTTTCGGTTAATTATAACCGATCAGAGTGATAATGGCGATTTAGTAGCCTTTTTGATTTTCTGTGGCACTTCTGAGACCGCTTTAAGAATAAATATAAACTTTCCACTAATAGCCCGTGATCTCAAATTAAATCCAGAGTACAGCTGGTAAAATTTCGTAATATTTATATTCAAAGATTATATTTTTACACTATGTAGTTTAGAAGATATTCTAGCTCCTAGGGCTGGCAGTACTATAATACAGATTTGCCATTTATATCAGTGCCAGACCCCCGTGAACTTTGCACCGACGCTGAACTTTGCACCGATGCTGGACTTTGCACCGACGCGGAGATGGTGGGCACCGCCCCCTGCGTCTATAAGTTGGGCTGCTCGCGAAGCAGCCTTCCTTTTTTTCATCAAACACGCAAGACTCACAGTACCAGTACTTGTGACCGAATTAACTTCTGGCACCGGTGCCTTGGAGGAAACAGTTTTTATTTTTATTTTTTATATTAACCTAAACTGCGCGGGTTTTGGAGACCCTGTAAGTACTCAGTTTTTTTTTAAATATTGTATTTGGTGCATTATTATTTGTACTATTTGATGACAT
This sequence comes from Semisulcospira habei, assembly GCA_036245525.1. Taxonomy (NCBI): domain Eukaryota; kingdom Metazoa; phylum Mollusca; class Gastropoda; family Semisulcospiridae; genus Semisulcospira; species Semisulcospira habei. The sequence goes on along the minus strand of BTPG01000002.1, from coordinate 102,533,338 downwards.
TGTGATGCTGGATGTTTTGATGATTTTCTTGAGCATGAAATTGACATGATTGCCAGACCGGTCGGCACTAGCCATTCTGTGAGGCTAGCTTGAGTCCATTTGTTTTCTGCTAGACGATTATCTACATGCTAGTACATTTCCATGCAATGCTGCAGTGTGGACATTTGTACACAAACTTTTGTAACAATGTTGATGTGGAAGATATCATGTATGAATTTTGCCTTAGAAAACTTAACGTGTCAGAATGATGCGGCGCTTAGCGTGCATGACCGACCGCACGTAGTCAGTTGTGACTAGGTGATAGTTTTCCCTCGGCGCATAACCGTGGGAGTAAATGGGTGCACTTATGCCTCTAATTAAAATAATTCGCTAAGTTTGGTCTTGCTGAATGAATGGCAATCATGACAATTGACTACATTGCTTGCATGGTGGATGCGCGCATTTTCAATCTTTTGTTCATTTAATGCTATTTCTTATTGATTGATTGTTTAGTTTTGTTGCTGTGGTAGAGATTTAAGGTATTTCATAGTTAGGGATGATCTTTATTTTATTTAGTTCTATGTTTTCTGGAGTCTTCCCTTCTCTATCACCGAAGCTAGGGAGGGCGGCAGCTTTGCATGATGTTCCCGCGTTGGTGACGTCGCTCACAGCTGACTCAGTCGCTTAGGCGCCATGTTTGTTTTGATTTTGAACTTCCGCTTAAGTTGTTTATACGTTGCTATGCCGGACCGTATGCCATGCCTAGCCATAGGTCGTGTGACTGGCGGATGGATTGATTGATTCATTCATTCAGTCACTCATTCCATTCATTAGTCATTTGTTTATAGGTCTTTTATTATTTATTTGGACTTTAGTCATGATTTGCTAATTATTTTATGACTAAGTATTTCACTTGACATAGTACATAGGCTTGGTTCACATCACACTGAGAGGCATTATTAGCCTGTGTGACAGGAAGCAATATAGGTCATCTTTGTTATGCGACCTCAAGGGTCATTGTTCTCTACTATGTGTAAGAAGTGAAACCTTTGAGTGACTGCAAGAAATACCCACATCTCTGTCATGCGACCTCAAGGGTCATTGTTCATTACTATATATGTAAGAAGCAGACTTTTAAATTTAAAGGTACTTTGTAGCCATATTAAGTGGACCATGCCTCTATTTAGTGCATGGTGACATTCATTAGATTGCATATACTTTATTCTAGGCTATCTTATGTTACATGCACATAATTTCCCTTCAAGTACCCATTTTCTGCCTGTCTTTCCTCTTCGTCATGAATGACTGCAGTGTGTGTAGATGTTTGCGTTCTTCGTTGATGTTCAATGTTTGCGCTTGTGTCTGCGGTGCAAATGTAATAAAGACCGAGTGAATGATAAGGTTGTGTGTACGTCCTTATTCATTTGATGGTAAGTCGGTTGTATTGTGAGTTCCTTTTTGTGTCATGTTCACACATTACCTTCCCCTTGATACTAGTTATTTTCTATATACTATTCATTAGTGCTTAGTCACATAGTTATTGTACTACTGGCATAGCATCTGATTTAATTTTACTTTTGCTAAGTTACTTTTAGTACTTTGCATTTAATTTGATGTGGTCTGACCTGTTAGGGAGGCTCCGGTCGGAGTGACTACCCGTTTGTTAGTCATTTGCGTGCTCGCCTTACCAGGTCTGACTGCATAGCGCACTTACGTATTGGTGCTCTGCTTTATTCTTTAACTTGTGCTTTGCATGACTTTGTAGTTCGTACTGTGACTTACTTATTTTTCATTTTATTTTTGCTATCATATATTTTACTACACATTCTATATGTTACACGACCATCGCTTTGATTTTGTCAGTCTTTAAAATCAAAGTGTTGTACGTTCACTGCATGTTGATATGTGCCTTAGTTTAGTTATGTGCCTTGTTTATTGTATTCTTGGCACCATTACTGATTACCTGATTCTTTATTCTACAGGTACTGCTTTCTGTTTCTGCTTTCTGCGCTCGAATAAAAGTTTAGTAAACATGAACGAGTCTCAGTCTCACTAAGTCCAACCAAAGCAATATTACCATCTTCATTAGATTCACATCACCCCATCACATTAACACTAATCATCTTTAATTATACCTCATAGTCACTCTGTGACAGTTTCTTTTACGAAAATAGTGGAGGAATGAAAACAAATACGATATTGGTAGCAGGGGATTGCTGCACGGACCCTTCAGTGTAGGCCTTTGGGAGGTCAAAGGAACCATTGTACCCCTCAGGCCTTCGGCCTTCGGGGTACAATGATTCCTTTGACCTACCTCAGGCCTACAAGGGTCCGTGTAGCAAACCCCTGCGACCAATAACTTATAATATCCACTCACGGGCAGGACACAGAAAATACAAGCCATCAGCAAGAAGCGCTTTAGGTGCGGACTAATTTACGGTCTGCGCCCGGGCGCATGCTGTAATATTCATATTCAACAATATTCACTAGCAAGGCAGGACCAAAAAAGTGACTGCCAAGCGTGTAAAATGCAAAGAAGTACCCAAAGGAGAAGGAAACACGCTTAGAAAAGACAGTTACAACACAATGTATCAATATTTCGGGTAAATTGCCACATTCCTTCTACGATTGAAAAGATAAGTAGCGACTGTTCTCTCTATTTGTTTGTTTGTCTATTTTGACAAGGGGTATTTACCCGTAATATTAATAAACTGTGTGGTAACTGTATTTTCTAAGCGTGTTTCTTTCTTCGTTGGGTACTTCTTTTCGTAATATTCACTAGCGGTTATCCGTGCTGCGCTCGGTTCCCGCCAAATGTATCCAGTTTTTAAACCTTTTTATTTTTTTATTTTTTAAATCCTTAACTGCCGGGGCAAGGCGACCTATACACATCAACAAGAGACATAAACCCTCATGAGCCCCCGCAGTCGCGGGGGCTCATCAGGGTTTATGTCTCCTTGTTAGTCCCATGTTCTTTATTTTTGGTCCCATTTTTGTTCTTCACGTCTATGTCTGTCACAGTGCAGTGGTTTCAAAAGGGCAGTTCATGATCACTGGCAGGTAAGGGGTTAGTGACAGCACTCTCACCTTTTGGCTATCTTTTCCTACCGCTTGCAAGCGCACAGACTAGTACAGATAATAAGAAAGTCAAAAAGAAAGTTATCTCCCTTAGACCAGTGCTGGGAAAGGGCTAAAAATTAACTCATTCAGCCCGACGCAGGTATTTCCCAAATTTTGGAGGCGTCATCGAACGACTATGCACCTGTTGCAGGGGATGGGTCGATCATGATAATTCAAGGGTAGTGCCAGATTAGCTTGATGATAATCCAAGGGTAGTGCCAGATTAGCTTGGCGCCGATAGGCGCCAAGCTAATCTGGCACAACCCTTGAATTATCATGGTCGACCCTTCTCCTGCTGTAGGGCGTCAGGGCTGAATGAGTTAACCAATGGGACATTTGATGGCAAAACCCTTTTAAAACACCCTTTTCACGCAATTGTTATACGCGACATAGCGGAATCTTGTCATGGGCTTGTACGGGTGTCGCCTGCAAGCGGGCAAGTACATCCTTCCAGCGTTGTCAGAAGAGATACGGGAAATTACACATAGTTTCATGTTAGCGAATAAATAAATAGATAACAAACAAACAAACACACACACTGTTACGCGGTAGTCGTAGTATGATACAATCACACCAGACGCAGCAACGTAGGGTTCTTGTAAAAAACTTCACTCAATGTCACACGTGGCTGCGGGGCCGGACCCAGGGGGGGGGGGGGGGGGGTTTAATTGTTTTTAAAACATTGCAGTTTTTAGTCACTTTTGATCCAAGGCACAAAGAGTTATTTATAGACAATTCAACGGAAATCCATTTCAAGGGATCCGTTTAAACGTCCAAAACGTTTTCCCGTTGAAACAACCAAGTAACCCAACCCCTAACCCTAAATTAGTAAATGCAGCCATATTTTCTTGTTCTGGCCACAAGCCTCTTCCAGCGCCTTCACCTTGATACAGCCCTAATCCCCCAAAAACGACTTTTTAGAAAGATTAATTAAGACGCTAAGTTGATAATTATGATAATTCGTTGTAACGAACATCCGTTGAAACGACCATCGTTGAATCGTCCAAAAACATCGTTGAAATGGATTTCCGTTGAATCGACCAGGTACCCAAAAGAGTTGCTTTCCTTCAGTGCATGTCTTTCCGAGAAAGATCAGTGAAAAGACGTCTGACGTCATTAAGGTTTGTGGGGGGAAGTTTAAATCTAGATCTATTTTCTTTGGTAACACTTCACTTTTGCTGTCTCCTCGAAAATGCCGAAACTGAAAAAAACAGATGCTGATGGCAGTAGGCGACTGTCATGCTGGTTTTCATCAAGCTCCATTTCAGAAGGTGGGTACATTTTTAAATCCAATTTTGTCTCATAAAAGAAATGTAGTCAGTAGAACTAGGTAAAATTCACCCATTCCGAATTCGATTCAAATGAGCACGTGGCGATGGCGCCGGTACTTCCTTCCTGTGAGTGTAGCCTATGCTGTAGGAGCTGATACTAGCTGCATATAATGAATATCATAGATATAAAACAGCCCCACTTATTAAAATACCAAAACAGGTAACAATTAAAGTAATGCATAGCCTAAAATTTATTTCACAAAGTATTATGATATATAACTTTAAAAATGTCAATTTAAAGAATAAAGATATCGGCATCAATGATCAATATTGCTTTTATATTTATAAAAAAAATCTTTGGACGGCAAAATATCGTTTTCAATAACAAAACCAAGGGCTAAGTTATAAGGTATCGTTTTCACTAGTGCAGCTTACTAGCTATGTATTGTGACGTAAATCTCTTCGGAGAGCAGAACAGAACCGTCTTGATGGCTGACTATGGAAACCATAGCCTGTCTGACACCACTTCGACAGCGTCGCCATCAATTGTGATGGCAACATAGCCTTTCCGGGTGCGAAACCGTCATGACGACTTCGGTTTTTGGAACGACAAGAAGCCATCATGACGGCATCCCAACCACTGCCTTTTTCACATAATAAAATGGAAAATAAAAATGTGCTGAAATTTTGCCAACTGCTGAAAATCAGCAAATTTGTTAACAGTTCCTATGCCTGTGAACAGCGTGCTACAAAATAAGATTATTCACCCTTAGGCCTTTTGTTGATGAAATTTAAAATAAGCTAAGAACTAATCAGAAAACCACTGTTTTTTATATTAAATTATTATTATAAAATTGTAGTAGACGTGTTAACACCTGCAATGCATAATCATATATAAGATGTTGAAAAGACGGTTCTATTTTATTTTACATTTTTGTTGTTGCTTTTAGGATAATTTCATGTTTTAATTTTTATGTTATGTCTTTGTTTTTGTTTTTTTGTTTTTTTTCTTTTTGTTTGTTGTTGAGTAAATTGTAAAGCGCTTAGAGCTGTTTACAGGTAAGCGCTATATAAGAAAACCTTTAATAATAATAATAATAATAAAAGTTGTTTTTCTAAACGGCAGATGATGCAGTTCCTCGAAAGAGACAAAAATCAACCCAAAGTGAGACCACTGGCAGTGGAGTTCGAAACAGTGACACGGGAACAAGTAAAAGCAGTGTTGGTGAGTAATTTACTGCCCCCCCCCCCCCCTCTCAAAAAAAAAATTAAATTAAATACAACCTGAAATTGATACGTGATTGAGTGTTTCAATTTAATAATTAATATTAAACAAAATGACTGGTGTGTTCCATTGGCTATCATTAGCCTAAGAAGACTCTACGAGTCATAAGGTAGCAAAGATTTTGTCCATCATTTGGGGGGAGGGGTCTAAAAAGAAAAGCTGTTATTTCAGATCATAAATATATATCTAAGCTTGACTGAAGTGTGTAAACGAAGACATATATATGCTTTAAATGTAATTATCTTGTTGCAGGTCTCTCTCTCTCTCTCTCTCTCTCTCTCTCTCTCTCTCTCCTCTCTCTCTCTCTCTCTCCCTCTCTCTCTCTCTCTGATCTCTCTCTCTCTCTCTCTCTCTCTCTCTCTCTCTCTCAGTATGTGTGACTCTGTGTGTGTGTGTGTGTGTGTGTGTGTGTGTGTGTGTGTGTGTGTGTGAGTGTGTGTGTGCGCGCGTGCGTGCATGCTGTGTGTGTGTGTGTATGTGTGTGTGTGTCGGCGTGAGAGAGAGAGAGAGAGAGGGGGGGGGGGGGGAGATAGCACCTGCATACATATTTGCCCTTGCTGTATGAACTTTAATGTACTTAATGATTCTTTGTTTATTGCTTTACTTTGTATTTTTACTCATTTTATATTTTTGTGCGTACGCGTATGCGGGTAGGAATGTCTGGAGTGCGTGTCCGAGAGCGTGTGTTTGTTTTTGTGCGTATGTGCCTGAGTGCGTGCGTGTGTAAGTGTGTGTGTGTGTGTGTGTGTGTGTGTGTGTGTGTGAGTGTTCGTGCGTGTGTGCATGCGTACTGAATTGCGGTGTACATGAGTGTGTGTGTGTGCGTGCGTGCATGCGCGAGTTGTGATGTGCATGCGTGCGTACCTGAGTGCGTGTGTGGGTATGTGTGTGTGTATGTGCGTGGTGCGTGCGTGCGTGCGTAAGCGAATGCAGCAGTGCATGCAGCAGTGTGTGGTATGTGTATGTTTACATGTCTATATGTCACTTATGTAGTAGATGTAGCAACGGCAAGTTTGAAAACTGGTCCTGTTACCAATAACTTCTACCGTTGGAAAATAAAGGTTCATTGTTCATTGTTCTCTCTCTCTCTCTCTCTCTCTCTCTCTCTCTCTCTCTCTCTCTCTCTCTCTCTCTCTCTCTCTCTCTCTCTCTCTCTCTCTCTCTCTCTCTCTCTCTCACAGGTACACACACAATCGTTTTAGTATTTCAGACTTCTCATAGACCCAACTTTTATTTGTATTTCAGACTCCTCCTCAAGCATTGATCAGCCTGCCGGGGGCCTGCTTTCTGAATCCTCTGCCATGCCAATGACCAACCAGCCTGATGTGAGCCTGCTTTCTGACTCTTCAGATTTCTCCTCTCAGATCACCAGCAACAAAAATATCGATTTTGGTGAAGTTTTCAAGAAACACACGCGAGTCGTTTCACTGTCAAGCCGTGACAAGGAGCATCTTCTAAGGCAACACTGGAGACCATCACCTGGTTTTCAGTTTCCAACAACAGTGATAAACAACAAGAACCGAAAATTTCAGCATGAGTGGTTGCAAAAGTACTCCTGGCTTGTGTATTCTCCTTTCGAGGATGGGGCTTACTGCAAGTATTGCCTATTATTTGCAAAGTCTACTGAAAACCTGGGCAAGTTTGTGAAGACGCCATGCAAAAACTGGAATAAAGCCTGTGATCAGATCAAAAAGCACTCGTTATTACAATACCACAAAGATGCAATGGCAAATGGAGAGCAGTTTTTGACAATCATGGATAAACCAGAGCAGAGCATCGCCAGTGAAATCAATCAGAAAAATGCAGAAAACATCGCTGCAAATCGACAAGTTCTGACAAGCCTCTTCAGGATTGTTGAAGTGTGTGGAAGACAGGGGTTAGCTCTGAGGGGCAACTGTGATGATGGCATTCTTCAGAGTGAGAACAGAAGCAATTTCAATGCCCTTTTGAATCTGTGCATCAATGCAGGAGATGAAACTCTCCGGAAACATCTAGATACATGCGATAAGAAGGCCACATACATTTCAAAAAGTACACAAAACAGACTGATAGAGGTTCTTGGTGATCAGATCCGCAACAAGATTCTTGCAGAAATTATTGCAGCAAAACAGTTTACCGTGCTTGCTGACGAAGTCACAGACAGCTCAAACTGGGAACAGCTTTCAATTATATTGAGATTCGTCGATGGAAGTCTGAAAGTTCGTGAAGAGTTCCTGGCTTTTGTCCAGTGCAGAGATACCACAGGTGAAACACTTTACAACAAGATTGTCGAGTGTCTGGGCTTGTGGGGGCTTGATTTCAACAATGTTAGAGGACAAGGTTATGACGGGGCCGCAAACATGTCAGGAAAGTTTAAAGGAGTGCAGGCACGTTTTCAAGCAAGGAACAACAAAGCACTGTACGTTCACTGTGCTTCCCATAGCTTGAGTCTCTGCATTGTAAAAGCATGCGGCTTGCCTGCAGTGAAGAACATGATGGGAGCACTGAGGGAACTGTCACTGTTTTTCTCAAACTCTCCAAAGAGACAACGAAAACTTGAAGATACCATCGAAGCATCTCAGCCTGACACGACAAAGACAAAGCTTGTTGATCTGTGCAGAACAAGATGGGTAGAAAAACATGAAGCACTGGAGGTTTACACATCTCTCTTCCTGGTTGTTCACGACTGTTTGGGACAAATGTGTGAAGACAGTGACAATTGGGACAGTGAGACATTGACCAAGGCAACTGGCTTTCTCCACACCTTGAGCAGCAGTGTTTTCCTCGTTGCATTCGTTGTCGTCCGCAATTGTTTGCGTTACTTAAAACCCTTGACAGTGAAGCTCCAGAAAAGAACAAAAGATGTTGTCGATGCCTACAAGGAAATCAAAGAGGTCAGTAACTGCATGTCTTCTATTAGAAGAGATGTCGACACAGCGTTCGTTGCCTGGTTTGGTGAAGTCAGCAAAATGGCAAATGCTTTGACAACTGATGTTGTTGTTCCTCGTCAAGCATCCCGCCAGACTCTCCGTGACAACCAACCTGCGGCCACTCCAGAAGAATATTTCAAGATTAGCATTGCCATTCCTTTCTTGGAACACCTGTCAACCGAATTGGACTCGAGGTTCAAAAATGCTGACCTAGCAGTTGATGGTCTCTGTCTGGTGCCAAGCACTTTAATAGACAACCAGGATGGTTTCATGCAGGTTCCAGAAGGGGTGAAGACACTGGCAATGTTGTGGGAGTCTGACCTACCAGACAACGCTACCCTTGATGCAGAATACCAACGGTGGGTTTGCAAATGGCGAAGTGCTGCTGAGAATGCGACAGCTATCATCCCATCCACGGCATCAGAAGCACTGAAACACTGTGACAGGGATTTTTCTCCCAACCTGTTCATCATGCTAAAGAACCTTTGCACCCTGCCTGTCCGGCACTACTGCCGAGTGTGAGCGTTCAAACAGTCAGTTGCGCAACCTGAAAAACTACCTGCGCTCTACAATGGGGCAACAGAGACTCAATGCACTTGCTTTACTGAAAGTGCACAGGGATGTTGATATTGACTTCAAAGAGGCAGTGAACTGTTTTGCCAGAAGATACAATTCACAAATGGTACTAATGCCGAGGAACCTAGTGCAGCAAGACTGAACTGAAGTGAAAGCAGGGCCCTGATGTTCATAAACTACAAGGTAAAGCTTTATACCGTTAACGATCAACGAAAAGTAGTGAATAATAATAGTATACAAAACATCTCTGTTGATAAATAAATGTTTGTGTGTGTGTGTGTGTGTGGGTGTGGGTGTGGGTGTTTTTTTTAAGGGAGGGGCAGGTGATAATTTTTGTACCCCAGAGTTTGTCAGTTCGATTGTTCAAAAAGCTCAAAGTCCCCAGACCATCACAAATGGCTTTTTCAAGGCTCAGATTGCACCAGATTGCACCATTTTGCATCCTTGAAAAAAAAAAATTCCGGGGGGGCATGCCCCCGGACCCCCCTAGAAGGCTCGGCGCTTCGCGCCTTCGCTTTATACTGAATCTGTAACCCCCCCATCGACTTTTCCCAGGTCCGACCCTGTGGCATAAGGTACTGGAATAACAGTTCCAATAATATTTTATTGCAGCGATGCGATCTCCACACAATGCATCCACAAATGCTGAAACATTGTCTCCTCTACAATGCATACAATGTACACAACACGGTCTTTTATACTATTACAGATTTCCAGAATTCCAGCAAATTCGCACAACACAACCAATCATAAAGGAAAAGTAACCAAAACTCATTAATGTTCATAAACAAGAATACACTAGAATGAACTACAAAATTCCACTATTATAGACGTCTTTGATACAATGTTACAAAATGTAGCAATCACTGACGTCATATCTGAGGTCACTAGAAAGATCGCGACCCTGCTCGAACCTTCCTGTCTAATGTAGGCGAAACTACGCGTCACAACAAAGCCTGATCGCAATTCTCCGTGCAAAAGAAAATGAATCCTATCACAAAGGTACGTAATTCTTATCCAAAATAACTCAAAATTAATATCGGATCTTTTCTATGATTAACACACAGATGCTCTCAAAGAATAACACAACCACACACGTAACACAAACAAACAAACAAATTACACATTTCCAGTTAGCGCCTTTATTCATATAGAGATATTCAACAAACAAACAAACAAACACAGATAGACAGACAAGCAATGATACTATGTTTTGGAAGGCAAAGTGGTTTGGAAGTCTTTATTGTGTAACGAGCTCCGTGACAGTTTAATACTTGTCACAATGCAAGCGGAGATTTCAAGGAATGTGTTCGATCAAGTGTCACACTATCACGAAGTTCGATATAACAAGTAAGTCAATGTCTGGAACAAATATTGGGTATGCACACACTTGTGTTTCGGACTGCGCACACGGCATAAGCGCACATGCACAGATACTCAGGCAGGCACGTTGAATGAACACATAAAATTATTTCAAAAACAGAAAATGCTTCCTGCGGCAGGGCAGACCTGGTTTGGGCTGACTGTGTTCAGTACGCTGACAGATTGTAGTTCCAAGGCACGCGTATCCAAACATTTACAGTACTATTTCTTCGGTGCATTTGGCCCGCAGTTGGCCAGCGCACAGACACACACACACACACACACACACACACACACACACACACACACACACACACACACACACACACAGACGTGCACATACACACGCACACAACCGTGCACAGATACACACCTGGCAGCGCGCGGACCAACAGCGGTCGACATCGACTTGAGGACCTTTGCTTATTGCAGTGATTGTTTACAAGAGAGCTCCTTACGCAAAGGCCTTCGGGCCGAAGTCGGTCGCAGTAGCGCGAGCCCACTGCAGCCGGCTTCGGTCAAATGCGTAAATACAACTTTGCCAAAGCCGCTGAAAATAAACGTGTTCAAAGTTAAAGTAAACGCTGCTGGGTTCATTCTGTCTGCCTGAAAATACCTTTCTACTGTGCTTTTAGAAGTCACCACGACACACAAACTGGGACATTCACTTGCTGTTTTCCTAAGTGGGGACCGTTTGTACTATTTGCAAGACGATTCATGAATACGAAATATCAGATTAATCTCAAGTTCGCGGAGGTGTCATATAACAACTGCAAGAGATGGATCGACCATGATAATTCAAGGGTAGAGTCATATTAGCCTTGCGCCATCAGGCTCCAAGCTAATCTGGTGCTACCCTTGAATCCATCGCCTGCTGTAATGCGTTGGGAACCTCAGTATACCGCAATACCGGCGAGGTATAAAGTCAGAACACATGCTTCGCCATCGCGTTGTTGTAGCGCCGAATTTACATAGACTTGTTAAGGAATCAACTTGGTACGCAACAGTCCTCGGGTTGACGTCGACTGTGCGCAGGCCAGCTAAGGTCGACGTCGGCCCGAAGACTTTTTGCCCACCTGGCATCTCGCCGTGGGAGCTAGAGACCTGTGTGCATTATTTTCGATACCGCGGTGTACTGGAGCTAACCTTTATATCGTTAATAATTGTAACCTTTACAGCCCATACCATTTAGAAATTGTTGTTCAGTTTAAAAATAATAATGATAAATAAATAAACAAATAAATAAAAAGTGTGTGTGTGTGAGTGCGCGCGCGCGCGCACGCGTGTGTGTGTGTGTGTGTGTGTGTGTGTGTGTGTGTGTGTGTGTGTGTGTGTGTGTGTGTGTGTGTAGGTGATAAAAAATAAAAAGGAATGTCAAAAGACAGCAATAATCACACTGCGTCAACATCTCCAGTCCTAAATGAACGTCGACGCACGTTTTTTTTTTTTTTTTTTTTTTTAATAACGGAACATACTGTATAATAATAATAATAATAATAATAATAATAATAATAATAATAATAATAATAATAAGATAAGATAAGATAAGATAAACTCTATTGCCAGAGTTTTTTTTTTTTTTTTTTTTTTTTTTTTTTTTTTTTTTTTTGCGGCGTAACTGACGAGCATCCATATTAAGATCAACACAAAGAACATACATCACAATCAAGCAAAATACCAAACCACACATATGTATAGCACTTATTGTGCTAAGTATGCACACACATCTAAGTAAGTAAAATATAAAAAAATCTATAGCATAAAACCATATTATGACAACAAAGACAGCCAGTTGAGTCGCCGCGCAACGAAACAGATTAAATAAATTCATATGTATTTGTAAAGGGACTGTATATCTTGTTTAAGAAGAGGTTTAATAGAACATAAAAGAACTATAAACAACTAAGATGGGCTATAGGTAATTCTAAAGGGACTTTGAGTCAATCTGCTGAGTTGTATCATATCGCAGCCACATTAGACAGGGCCTGAACAGCCAAGGGATAAAAGCTCTTCTGAAAACGAGTGGTTTTGGCCTTAATGGATCTAAAGCGTAACGGCCAGATTTCAAGGGCTCAAACAGGCTATGTGCAGGATGGTGCTCGTCATGTATGACGTAGCTCGCTCTCTTGATGGTGCGTGCGTGGTACAGAGATTCCAGCGAGAGGAGATCGCTTCCAACAATGAGATGCTGTTTTGATCATCCTATTTAATTTCTTGCGGGCTTCGTCGGTTGCGCTGCCATACCACACCGTCATTGAGAAGGTAAGAACGCTCTCAATGGCGGCGCGGTAAAACTGCACCATGATCTGCTGACTGACGCCAAAAAGACTTCAACCGCCAAAGAAAAAACAGGCGCTGCTGGGCTTTCTTTATTAGCTGTTCAATATTCTTCTCCCACTTTAGATCGTGCGAAATGAGAGTACCCAGGAACTTGAACGTTTCAACAATTTCAATGTCGTTTCTTTGGATGGTTAAGTGAAGGGGGTCAGTTTTCTTTTTTCTGAAATCAATTATCATTTCCTTGGTCTTACCAACATGCAAATCCAGGTTTTTGTCAGAGCACCAGCCTACTACTACTACTACTACTTCTTTTACTACTACTAATAATAATAAAGAGGATTTATCAGGCGCCTATACATAGTAAAATGCCACAGACGCCGTACATTTGAACAAGAAAAATATACTCAGAGGCAATAAAAACGCGAAATGTCGGTAAATGTACCCGCAAGCGAAGATCCATCCATACAAGAAAATAAAAACTTATCTGTATTCTTTACTTTAGATGTTGGGCCTACTGTCTGAGCTACCAGCACACACATTTTGAAAGAGTTATCGTCCTTGGCTGGCTTGGAGGACACAGGGTTTCACTTGTGGTGAAAATAAGCAAAACTGGACACGGTGTGACAAGCAAGTTTCCTGTGAGATGTGTTAACACACATGTTCTGCGGACAGCTAATGATGTTCTACACTGCCTCAAAAGAAAAATTGAATTATAAAATTCAATAGAGACACAGAACTTCCGGCGCACATCATTTTCTTAATAAATCAGACTGTCTGCAATGTGACTTACTTTCAAGCCATTTTTATGCTCCAGCGGGTTGACAAAGAGATCAGGAACACACCCATATCCATTTGATTAGGTGAATATGGTCGCTACCATAAAAGTAAACAACTGTTATAAGTCGAGTTGATTTTTTAGGTGCCTGTGACAAATGAAATTTAGGTCAAGACCAAACAGCTGGATTTTCATACATACTGACCCTAATGACACTACATGCTGCTTGATTTTCAGCTGTGTCCTCTGTAGATGCTTCCCATCTCACGTTTTAAAAAAATACCGTAATGGTAGGGTCAATGATAACATCATAAGTCATTGATGTGAGATTTCCAAGGCTAAACAGTCTCGTTACACAAGACATAACACTCCTTTTAAAACTTTTTCTAACAGATTGTGTCAAAATAAAACGGAACAAAGCATATTTACGACGAAAAACGCTACGGTGAAAAATTCGCGTTTTTATTGCCTCATGGTTTACTACACAAAAAGTGACAAAATCAAAACCACATGTACAATAACACACACACAAAACCCCCAGAAAATGACTAAATACACGAACACTTATAGTCAGAATGGGAAAAGATGAGACTGTGTTTAAAACTGGCACTGTGTCTCAAGGATTTAGGAAGATCATTCCAGACTGATATACCCTGGTAAAAAAAAAAAACAACGATCTCTGCCCAAGTCCTTTAGTCCGCACTGTAGGAATCAGATGCGTTTTATTGTCAGACGAACTGCGCAATTGCCTGGAGGGGATGTAACAGCGAAGGTGCCCTGAGAAGCAGTGAAGAAGCTCTGTATACAGGCTATATGTCGGGAAAAGCGTCACTCGATCATGTGACAATATACAATGTATATTCTGTTCACTGTCTTTGTCGGCGAACTAAGAGATAATTAATGCAAAACAAAAGTGCGCTGGCTTGTGATTTTGGACCTTACGGCTGGAAGCCGCAAGGTCCAAAAGCCGCAAGGTCCACATGTGACTATGACAATAAAATCTATTCAAACATAAAACTATTGCCCTGGCAGCCAGCAATATGATGCGGATCAACAGTGGAAATTCCGGGGCAGTGTCAGAACAGCTTGGTGCCTATAGGCATCGAGTTATTCTGGCGCCACACTCGAACTATCAGAGTCGATTTGCCTCCCGAGACGTGTGCGTAGTCTTCAAATGACAGCTCTCAGATTTGGGGATTTCAAACCCCAAGGCTCAAAGTGTTATGTGTTGTCTAGTTTGACACAAATATAATTACGCAGCAATCTTGGATAAACAATTTTAGGAAACTCTGAAAGTAAATCAAATGTCACAACGGCAGCAAGCATTCAAAATATTCCGCAAGCATATACATGAGTATATAGACTTGAATGGCGTGTAGGAAAAGTGGCATATCTCAATTTGTGATAGTTTTGATAAAATCGAATGTTTTAGGTTTTTAACACAAGTGAAGAGGAAACACAATGGGCATTAACCATTTGGATGTGGGTAGCAGTTGTAGTCTCGTTGATTATCGCAGGAATCATCGCGGCTAAAACCGCGACCGACAGCCAAAGGGTTAGATATACACATTGTCCTCTCCAAAATTAAGCGCAAGCAGCTCATATGATAAGATCTAACTCAAAAGAGTTTAACTCTATGTGGACAAAAGGGGAGAAGAAAATTGATTTATACACAGATAGACCGCTTCTTCATTAAAAATTTAATTAAAATTCATTGAACTTTAACCCTTTGCAGGAATCATCGCGACTAAATCCGCTACCGACACCCAACGGGTTAACATTATCCAGATATAACTTAGACCACACTTCAACAGATACATTTCACGGAGTTTGTGGTATATCTAAAGTTAGACCAGTTTTTGTAGACAATGAGATGGGACTTTCGGAGCGCTTTCCGTAGAATGCACACGATGTGCTGGGCGGGTGTTCCGAAAAGAAATATGCACGTGAGCTCCAAACAACACGGTAGACTTTGGGATGAAATCCTCATCTTGTTCACTTTGAGATAAAGCCCAAATTACTTTCCAACCGCGAAGTCCAATTTCACCAATACCACTTTGTCACATGTTAGATCTATGCCAGAAGTATAGCCAGAAGAAATTCAAAATGAAAACAAATTGTGAAATAGACCACTCTTTCTCTACTCCATTCATTTTTTAACACAGATAAAACGAACAAAATCAGATATATGTCTATATAATGGACGAGCATGGAATGTATTAGCATCGGGCGAAATTGTAAACGATGGAGGAAAAAGCTTTAAGAAAAAAAAAGTTCGTCACTCGCATTAATATAATATATAAACTACATATATGCGACCATCACCAAATGTAGCCGCAGAGGCACGTGAGGCTCTTTGCCTCTTGCTGTTCTTATTTATATCCGTATTCCGTGGTCGAAGATCTATATTTGGCGTTTAACTCATTCGAGACGAACGTCATCCGGATACGCGGCTTTTGCCGCCTATCCGGATGCCGTTCGTCTCGAAAGAGTCAAATTGTCATGGTTTTTAAGACGCTGTCCCAATGAGGAAAAGGGTTTACAGTGGCTTGAAGTCTCGTCCTAATTAGCTCGTGTTGTATACATCCGATGTTGTCCGCGACTTGTGTTGTCTATATCCGGCGTTGTCTATATCCAGTGGTTCCTAGACTCACACAAGTCGAAACCTGGACAACGCTGTATGTTCAGAACGTTTCCCCTCGATGTCGCATAGGTCCTGCAAAAACGGAAGCTGTCATTTGTTTCATCGCCCACTATTGTTTCATCAAGCTATACTGTCGAATAAAACAAATGAGACATTAAAGTGTTTCCGGTGATTCCCCCCAAAACGTCGCATTTATTTCTTCTGCTCGTCAAAATTATATTAACTCATTCGAGACGTGCAGAATCCGGATAGGCAGCATCAAGCCGCTTATCAACACGTCTCAGAGTGAGTTAAATAACCGTAGTATACAAAGCAAACAGACATCTTTAAAGCAACAGTGGCCAGGGTGGTAAAATAGGTTGGGGAAATAGACCGCTGCAGTGTTCGACACCTATAAAGCAAAACCGCGTGATCGCGGTCTTGAATACCATTGGCCTGGCCTAGTATATTTTTTGGAGTGTAGGTCGAGGCTGCTAGCACTGTGTGGTATGGCTTTTTGGTAGTGCTTGTAGGCTAAACAGTCGTAATTTGGAGATCGACAGCGCTGTTAGTTCACACATCGTGCTGTTCTTTGTTTACTCAAAAGTCTCGGAGTAGCGCGAAGCATGCACGAAATCCCTCATGGCGACGAAACTCTACATCGGTCTACCGGCCACACGGATGAATGGGGGTAGGGTGGGGTGGGACGGGGTGAGGGAGGAGAACATGTAGCAGGCTAACTCATTCGAGACGAACGTTCGTCTCGAATGAGTTAAAGGCCCCGGGGTGCAAATGGCCGTGGTGTGTGGAAATGGTACAAGGATGGAGAGGAGGGAATAAAGCATAAATAGTAAATACAAATTAAACAAAGAAAATTATTTTTGCAAGCAAAACAAAAAGCGAAGAAAGGAACATTTACTTAACTAAAATTAAAAAGGACACCCTTCACTTAGGGTATACTAGTGTGGGAAAAAATCATTCGCGCTTTGACCCAAACCGAGTTCGATCTTGACAAGGAGAGTTTTGGGGTGATCAGAGGACGCGTGGTTTCGTGAGGATCTATGCCTCTTGCTGGCACCATTAATCTTTCACTGCCGAGGAACAATGAACACCACCAAACTGCAACAGGTATAAATCCTCAACTACCCCTCATGAGGATCTATACATCTTGCTGATACCACTTTGTATCCATGTTTTGTGGATGATATGGTCTTGGAGACAAAGATTTCAGAAACAGTCTGCGTTCACAGGCTGTGACGAGATTAATATCCGTTTGCCTCGGGCAAACGGGATTATCGTACATCGTCTTGCCATGGTTTCGGAGATAAGTTTTAATCGCAGTGCAAAGGCTATCGAAAAACATAGCACACTGTATCCCCAGCACGCAAAAGGCAGTCAGGCCAAGGTCGTTTGCAGTGAGCCCGCGCACAGTCCTGCGCTGGCCCACTACGGCCGACTTCGGCCCGATTGCCTGCGCGTACTGGGATACTGCTTACGATACCTGGTCTTACCTGGTCAAACGAAGCTCCCAAAATGCGGAAGATGTTATCGGTCATACTCTTGACCCGCTCTCCGCGGGTTTTCATGCTGCTTGTGATCAGTTTCTGTATCTCCGATTCATTTGGAATCCCTGCTTGGTACCTGTCCTGCAGAACCTTCACAAAAGTGCCAGCGGTTGTGGGTTCTGATTGGAGATAGATGGGTGTGTGCTGGTCTTGGAGACATTGAAGAAGGATTATGTACGACTGGCGTTTAACCTCCTGTGTCAGCTCTCTGCATCTCTGGTCCGTCATGGCCTTTTCGGCAAGAATAATTTTCCGAAGAGTCTCAGTCGGGGTTCTGGTATACAACAAACGACGGGATAAGATGAACATTGACAGTAGAGGCAGGCATAGCTTGGCTCATTCAGCCCGACGCACGTATTTCACAAATTTTGGAGGCTTCATCTAACGACTATGCATCTGTTGCAGAAGATGGATCGACCACGATAATTCAAGGGTAGTGCCAGATTAACTTGGCGCTGTAGTGCGTCAGGGCTGAATGGGTTAATTTGTATTTGAAAATCATACAAAAAGCAATCTTTTTCTTTATCTGACTTTAAGACATGACACACACGCAGACAAATCATACGAAAAGCAGTATTTCATTTCTCTTATTTTAAAGACATGACACAAAAACAGGCGACTGATCGACCACGACAGGCCAAGAGTAGTGTCAGAATAGGTCGATCTGTCTCTTAAAATCCCACATTTCAGCAATCAGACCATATGACTCAATGTCTTAGTCACACATGATGATGATGATGATATAACTTTATTGAAATATGTAATAATAAATTAGGAAATCGTTGCCAAATCACATTTAGTATTCTTTAGAAAAAACCAAGATGGGACGAACCATAACCCACAAAGTCCCTTCTATATGAGAGCTGTTCTCGCTGTCAAGGGTCTCAACCTTTTGTCTTTGACCTGATTCTGATGTTGAATTATCTCCTATTGAAAAGTCTCCCAGATCTGCCAATGCGTCAGTGAGCTCTAAAAGGGGCGCAGGACATAATAATAATAATAATAATAGCGTTATTATATACGCGTCATTGATTTGTCAAACGTCATTTGTCATGACGTAAGTTTTAGTTTTTACGTAATTTTATATTTTACGTGATATGCGTTTCATTTTCCCTTCATAGGTTTGAGAAAATGGTGACAAAACAAGAACTTCACGGTACAGTTTAAGTCTTGATATAATTTGTGTGAAAATAGGTTGACTATACCTAGATACATGATATACTAAGTACACGGGTCACTTGCATGCTCTTCTGAAAGCTCGTCGATGTGTTATTGAGTGTTAGTGCGTGCGTGCGCTCCAAACATTTCCAAGAGAGAGAGAGAGAGAGAGAGAGAGAGAGAGAGAGAGAGAGAGAGAGAGAGAGAGAGAGAGAGAGAGAGAGAGAGAGAGAGAGAGAAATGAAATGAAATGAAATGAAACGGAACTTTATTTGCCAAGGATAAAAGAATAGGTTCGCAGACCTGTTTTCATTCTTGTCCTTCAGAGAGAGAGAGAGAGAGAGAGAGAGAGAGAGAGAGAGAGAGAGAGAGAGAGAGAGAGAGAGAGAGAGAGAGAGAGAGAGAGAGAGAGAGAAAGAGCACGCGCTCGCTCGCGAGAATTACGTCATATTTAGAGTATTATGTCAATGTCTGCGTGGTGACGGAGTTCCATTTTTTACGTCACCTCCACTGTCTGACTTTTTATTTTATTTGATAGAAGTCAAGGTATTTTACTGTTTTAATTCTTTTCTGAAAAGAATTAATTTTTACTAAAGAAGATGAAAGGATACAAAGCTAGCTAACGAACTCATCTAATGTCTTTTTCCAAGCTAGCTACATCCAAAAGTTCAAGTAAATATGACAAAAATTACGGACTCTAATCTAGGTCAACCGACTTCCTATAAACGGTTGTTTATGTCTTCAGTGAGACATTCAATTTACAATATGCTCGGAGGCTCTCTTAGACATCCCTTTAAAAAAGTATATTGCCAAGTTTTAAGCTTGTGTGTACAGAAATATCGGAGACTCTCTTGTTTACATACATACGCACACACACACATACATACATTCATATGCACGTACGGCGCTTCGCGCCAAATGTACGTTCAGCAGCGGGGTTAGCGTAACTAGACATGATGTAATTTTTATCTTGTTACCTCAATTGTTAGAGGTTTAGGCCTGCCCGCCTTTGACATCATTGACAATCTATTAAATTCGGCGCACCGCTACCCGTCCTAAATAGTCCCTTCTATAAACAGAAGGGACTTGGGTCGTATGGATGAAAAACTTGGACCGACAAACATCAACATTTCACTGCAAATGGACACAGATTGTACTTTTGAAATATAGTTATGTTCCGATATAACAAAAACAAAGGACGGAGACGTTCATATGATCTTGTTTAATATTCAAAATTTGTTATAGCGAAGTAATTAGCACAGAAAAGTGTGTTTGGGACCTCTGGAAAAGTGTTGTTATAACCGACTTTTGTTTTTACCCAACCATGTTACAAGCGAAGTCGACTGTAGTTGTCATTTCATCGTCAAAGATCCCCAGCCGCCAAAGGAACATCAATATAAAGTGGTTTCAGCAAGAGGCATAGATCCTCATCTCTGGGGAATCATGAGGATCTATGCCTCTTGTTGAAACCACTTTATATTAATGAGTATCCATACCACTTGCAATTTTGGTGGTATTCATTTTTTTTTTGACAGTAAAGGGGAAAAAGTCTATATGAAAGTACAACGTACGCACCTTTCTTGTCGTGCAGTTCCTGTGGCTAGAACGACGAGCTCCGTCACTCTCAGTAGCTTCATCTGATTGGTCAGAGTGAAGGCTTTGTTCACATCCACGCGCGCGTCAGACTGTAGCCCAGTGCGGAGAGTATAACAGAATTCTGTTGATATAAGCGATG
The DNA here is from genome assembly GCA_036245525.1 of Semisulcospira habei. NCBI lineage: Eukaryota > Metazoa > Mollusca > Gastropoda > Semisulcospiridae > Semisulcospira > Semisulcospira habei. Next base: position 102,512,700 of record BTPG01000002.1, on the reverse strand, counting down.
ACCTCAAAAGTTTCTCTTGCCTTTGGCGTGAAACGATGGTAGCGAAGCGCGGTGTTTTCTTTGCCGTCTGTCGTGCTGAATGATGCAGTTGAATTTTGCTGTGGTACCTCCAGCAGGCCGAATCCAGTATAGGCTTGTGACATGAAGGGCAGGCCAAGGGGTGGCTGGAAGTGTTCTGTAGGTGATTCTCAATGAAGGCGTCGAGAGGTTTCGTGTGGAAGATGTGACCACAGGCTGGAAGTTTTATCAGGTTCGTCGCCTCGTCGCATCTACTATACATCTGAGCAGCTTCAGCTTCAGCCACTGAGGCGCTGTCTTGCACAACTTTTCCAGAAGACGACAAAAGGACGAAGAGGTGCTTCTCACACTCAAAGCAAAGACACTGCTCTCCGCAGAACCCGTTGCACTGGTGCCCGCAAGCTAGCAAGTTCTCGCATCCGTGAGCGCACGGGTCGCAAGGATTGCTGCAGGTCTCCTTGCATGGCTGATCTACACGTGTTCTGGACAGAAGATTACCGACGCTGATCGCTTCGCGATCAGCGTCAGTAGCCTTCTGCCCAGAATTGCTACCGGCTTTCAGGCGTTCGGAATGTTCCACGCATTTCCAAGGACATTTCTCTTTGCAAGGCTGACATGGTTCTCCGCAAGTCCGCGAACACATGCTATGTGCGCAGACGTGTGTGCACGGTTCCATGCAGGGCAGGCATTTGAGGCCGCAGGTCAGTGGACACTTGTGCTGGCAACCCTCCAAACGTTCCCCACAGACCGCTGTGCACGCGACATGCGCGCGCCCTCCGAGACACTGGCCGCACGTGCCTGTACAGTCGTGACCGCAGTCCAGCTTGGCTCCGCAGGGAATACTGCACAGTAGTTGGTCAGGCTTCTGGTGGCAATGGATCTTGATCTTATGGCCGCAGGGCAAGAGATGCTCCACCTGCGGAAGATTGTTAACCCATTCAGCCCTGGCGCACTACAGCAGGAGATGGATCGACCATGCTAATTCAAGGGTAGTGCCAGATTAGCTTGGCGCCTGTCGGCGCCAAACTAATCTGGCACTGCCCTTGAATTATGGTCGATCCATCTCCTGCAACTTGTGCATAATCATTAGATGCCTCCAAAATTTGGGAAATACGTGCATCGGGCTGAATGAGATAATTTTGTTATCAGCTTATATGAGTAACATCACTTGTGATCGGCATACAGCGCGCCGAACACAATATGAATTTTACCTAGGTAAACTGACCTCCATTTACCCCAACTTTCCTTTTTTTCCGAGGGGACAAAACTTACCGCTGCGAATGACTACATTATTTTTTAGTTTCCGCGGTGCCTCTTGTTTATATGCGACAGGAACGGGGAAGGGTGGGCGGGGAGGGCGGGGGGGGGGGGGCGGGGGGGGGGGGGGGGGGGGAGGGGGGGGGCGGTTAATTTCGAATTCAGTTTTCTCCAGTTAAAAGTCGTAGTACATGTTCGGCACGCTGTAAATGTCACATCACTGAACACGCAACACAAATTGAAAAACAAATTTTCTGCTTCTCTTCCTACATTCATGAAGTTTCTTATTCGGTCTTAATCCCTTCGCTGCTAGTTGACGCAGACGGTATTTTTGCCAACTTCTTGTATTCAACACCAAAGCCGAGCCCCCGCCGTCCCTCAAACTGCAGGGGCTCACGAGAAGCTGTCTCTTGCAGAAGGATCATCTTCATCTTTCCTCGACAGTCAATGTGTTAACACATTCTGCTCCAGGACCGAAATCCGCAAATGTTGAAGTTGCCCCCCTGAAGACTGTATTACACTTCTGGAAACAGATCGAGCGTGATAGTTCAATGGTTGTGCCAGAATAGCTTGGCGCCTATGGGCGCCAAGCTATTCCGGCACAACCCTCGAACTATCACGCTCGAGCCATGTCTTGCCTTGGCGTGTCGGAGTTGAATGAGTTAAGGTCTACAGACCCCTCAAGCAGACTGCTACAATAATCTTAGACGGACATTGAGTAGGACGTCTGGAATGTGTAATTATCGATAGAGTTTATCCAAAATAAATGGCGCTGTAGTTGACACAAGCTGGAATAATATGGTTTTATCTGAAACGGGCAATCACGACATAATTATTACCTAATTATTTACAACAAAAATGTTTTTGCGCACTTTATATATTTTATTTTCTTGAAATTCTAATTCTATTCTAATTTCTTACTAACAATAACAGTTTTCGGGTGTGTGTCTGCAATTCCCTGCAACAAAAATATGCGCGGGTCTGTGAATTTGGACGTTACGGCTTTAGGCTGTAAGATCCAAAATCACAAACCAGCACGCGCTTGGTACCTGTTCCACACATTTTTCGGTGTGTTTTTCCTGACTCTCTCCAGTCCCCTGCCGCACTGTCCGGCACTGGTAGCAAAAGTTGCCGCACTGATGCCCACAGTTAAGCTTCTTGCTGCATCTCTGGCGGCACGTCCAGTCACATGAATCGCAGCTGCAGGGTATCTGATCATTGTGTCCACATGGTAACGTCACGTCCACTAACTCTACACAAAATCCACAGTTCTCGTGGCAACGTCTACTGCATTTGTGCTGCTTGTTCGTACAAGACTGGCGCTCACACTTATCCTGGCATCTGGAATGACACAAGTATGAGGAAAGGCAATCAGGGATAGATAGGTAAAGTGCCAACGGACCTGGAGATGAGAGGAAGACGTTTCTTTACTTGCTGTCTATTGCGGTGTTGAGTCCATTTTAAGTGAAAAGCCAAAGTTCATTGTAATGCAAAAAAAAAAAAAAAAAAAAAAAAAAAAAAAAAAAAAAAAAAAAAACCTTCGCTTTTCGCAGAAATGGACTTACTGTCTTTTGCCTTCCTAAGACAGAAAGTACGTCTAGTGCCAACGGGCTGAACAACAGAAACAACATATTTGTGAGGTGTAGTTTGCAAAGAGCGACTTCCAACAAGGAACGAGATAGAAGTCACACACAGACAACCAGCGTCACTAAGATTAGACAACACTCCAAACACTTCCAAGAGGCATAGATCCTCATGAGCCCCGAGGGCATATGCGGATCTAAGCCTCTTGGAGATGTTTGGAGTGTTGTCTATGCTAACAGTGCCCGCTGTTTATCCGCCGTGTTTTCGATCTCGTTCGTTGTTGGCAGTCGTTCGTTTTAAACGAAACCTCACTATTAGAATGCGCAGTAAGTGCACGATACGGGCAAATGGTCGATCGACCATGAAAGACAAAGGAAGTACTCTTTAGTTTGTAGCATGTATGTAGGCTTATGTATGATCTGCAACAAACGAACCAAGCGACCAATCAATCAGTCCATTGTCCATTCAAACATTCAACATGCCAATCAGTTGGGATGGGGTGGGGTTAAGGGGGTGGAGGTGGAGGGAGTGGATTGGAGCAAGCCTTTAAGGCAAATGAGCAGCGTGTATGCATGGAGACTCACTGGTACTCTGTGTGGTTTGGATCGTATCCGTGACAGAAGAGGCGACAAGTGTGACCACAGTCCAGGCGCGCGTTACATCGCAGCTTACAGCCGCCCTCGGGCGCGTTCTCGAAATCCTTTCGTCAAAAATAAAATAAATCAGACTTTTCTTGCATGGTTATATTTCATACAGGTGGAAAAAGAGTGTTTGCTGGTTAGCCTTTTGCACAGCAATGCAGACAGTCACATACGGAACAAACTATTACATGGAGATGCAGCTAAAACTATTAGAGAAGTTTTGTTTGGCACGAAGGACTCACAACGACAAACATGAGCGAAATCCACGGCGGATAACCAGCTTGTAACAAAAAAAAAAAATAGACAACATTCCAAAAATTTCCAAGAGGCATAGATCCTCATGAGCCAGCTGGACTTATGAGGTTCTATGCCACTTTTAGATGTTTGGAGTGTTGTGTCTATGCTTGTGGTAGAAGGTGGTTATCCGCTGCGATTTCTCTCGCGTTCGTTGTTGTGAGTTTTTTCGTTGCATACGTAACCTCACTATTTCTCCCCTTCCTACAACACATACACAACCCAGGTGATATTATGTGCATATTATACTGCGTGCTCTGGAGTGTGATTTTGGAACTTACAGTTCGCGAGCACGGTTCCGTGTTTGTGAATGTGTGTGTGTGTGTGTGTGTGTGTGTGTGTGTGTGTGTGTGTGTGTGTGTGTGTGTGTTTGTGTGTGTGTGTGTGTGCGGGTCGTCGTCGGCCCGAAGACCTTTGGTTATGGGGGAAGATAAAAAAAATCACAAATGAGCACATATACCGTAGATTTTGTACGGCCGTAGCAAAACTCACATTCGAATACAGTTTACAAGTAAACATAATTTACAAGCTTCTCTGTCTCTCTGTCTCTGTCTCTCTCTGTCTCTCTCTGTCTCTCTCTCTGTCTCTCTCTCTGTCTCTCTCTCTCTCTCTCTCTCTCTCTCTCTCTCTCTCTCTCTCTCTCTCTCTCTCTCTCTCTCTCTCTCTCTCTCTCTCTCTCTCTCTCTCTCTCTCTCTCTCTCTCTCTCTCTGGGAGTGCGCACATACATACCTCTGGTGACGATACGTGAACTTCGGTCTCTGGATGGTTTTCACAGCGAAGGACCAGGGTCTCTCCCATCTGATTGTGTTCCTTGGCTGTTCTCACGACGTTTTTCCAAAGGTCACTTTTCTCGGACAAAATCCTGTATAAATACCGCAATAACAATAATTGGCCACGACTGTTCCGGTCCGGACGGTCTTATATAAAAATGAGGTTACATTTGTTAGGAACGACTAATCCAGGGGAAAAAAGCGGATTTGTTCAATAGCATGTCCGTTGAAAGGTCCTGGTAAATCAAAGTGGCACAGTTGGAGTGCGCCTGAGTTGATCAGTGTTCAGGTCGTACTCCATAGGCAATAGATTTCCCTGTCCCCCATAACCCGTCCGTCAGGGCCGTCCATGATCACCTCGGTGCTGTGGACGTTAAACCTGAACTAACCAACCTTAGGAACGACTCCCAACAACGATCGAGAGCGAAGTCACGGCGGATAACCAGATCCTAATCTAAACATAGACAACATACTAATCATCTCCAAGAGGCATAGAGCCTGATGAGCCCTCCGGGCTCATGTGGATCTGTGCGTCATGGAGATGTAATTTGCTCTCGTTCGTTGTTTGGAGTCGTTCGTCTCAAACAAAACCTCACTCTTGCGTCTTTGCCTGTGGTTCTAAACCGGTGACGGCTCTCAGCCATAAAATCTAAAACACCCCAGAAATTCACATCTCTAAACATCTGAAAGGTGAAACACTAAAGACTCACATACAAAATATCAGTGTCTCCTGGCTTTCCAGATGAGGACACTCACACCTACTGACCTACAGTTCTCTTTGGGGGCAAGACACAGTAGTTCCAACATACTCATGCTGGACTTGCCGTGTTGTGCCTTCAGAGGGCTGTACTGCCATAAATTAAGTTTGTGAGTCTGTGCGTGTGTCTGGGCGTGCCTGTGACGTTAGTGTCAAACGTACTATTTTATATTTTTGTTTAGTCGGGGATTTAGCCATGTTGTTTGTTTGATATTGGCAATTTAGCAATGGATATTGTGCTATAATTGACACTGCGGCTGTGTCAGTGTGCAACAGAGAGCACGAAACACAATCCATAAGGTCCAAAATCAAAGACCACAACACAAAGACATCTTACTTGAAGTTTCCAAAGGCGTACAACCCATCCCTGGCCCGCGAGAGAGCGACGCAGACGCGGTTGTCTGTCCCCAGAAATCCCACATTTCCTTCCTCGTTGCTTCTGACCAGTGACAGGATGATGACATCATTTTCTTCACCCTGGTAGTTGTCCACAGCTGTGACGTGTACGTCTGTGTGGAGAAAAAAATGTGACCCATTTAGCCATGCCGTACAGCAGCAATAAATGGATTCAATTCAGTTCAGTTCAATTCATAACAATTCAATTTTCATTTTTTATTCAATTCAACTCATAATACTTTACTGCCCAACCGGATTAAAAAAACTTCTTTGACTTCTTTACATGAATGAAGCACATGTAAACAAACGAGTAAAAAGACATAGACCAGATCCGCAAAAATAAGCAGAATAAATATACATTAAACATATAACTGTGAACTAAAAATAATATATATATATATATATATATATATATATATATATATATATATATATATATATATATATATATATATATATATATATATATATATATAATTTTTCAATAAATTCTGAGAATGCTGTGCTAATGCCATGGAAATCCAGTCTGGTAAGTTTGCATTGTGTCATCAGGACATCAGCTGTCCTTTTGTGACTGCATCGCTTATTAGATCTTTTGAGCCTTCCACTGAACACCTACTACATAAAGTAATAGGGACTACCCCCAGGCGCCCCGCAACCCGCTGGAGAATATCCAGTCTCTGTCTCTGTCTCTCTCTGTCTCTCTCTGTCTCTCTGTCTCTCTCTCTCTCTCTCTCTCTCTCTCTCTCTCTGGGAGTGCGCACATACATACCTCTCGGGGGGAGGACTGGATATTCTCCAGCGGGTTGCGGGGCGCCTGGGGGTAGTCCCTATTACTTTATGTAGTAGGTGTTCAGTGGAAGGCTCAAAAGATCTAATAAGCGATGCAGTCACAAAAGGACAGCTGATGTCCTGATGACACAATGCAAACTTACCAGCCTGGATTTCCATGGCATTAGCACAGCATTCTCAGAATTTATTGAAAAATTATGTCCCTTGGAGCTACTCTGATTGAGTGCATTTTTTGGCTTGGGCGACGCCTTTGTTATAAGTAATGAATATATATATATATATATATATATATATATATATATATATATATATATATATATATATATATATACATATATATATATATATATATATATATATATATATATATATATATACATATATATATATATATATATATATATATATATATATATATATATATATATATATATATATATATATATATATATATATATATATATATATATATATCATCATCATCATCAGTCCCTTGCCCGAACTGGGCGTTGGGGGGACTGAAAGGCAGCAGCAACAGACAGTGCTCTCCACTGAGTTCTATTTTGGGCGGTGGCAAGCAAGTCTGGCATCTCGAGTTCGGTCCATTCTTTTATGTTTGCGACCCAACTCTTTCTCTGACGACCTCGCCGACGACTTCCTTCGAGAGTGCCTTAGAGGATAGTCTTGGACAAGGTGTTGTGTCGGGTCACGTGGCCAAACCAAGCAAGCTTGCGCCGTTTCACGGTTGCCAGAAGGGGTTCATGTGGGCCCACCAGGGAAGTGACGATGCTCCATACATATTCGTTGGTCTTGTGCTCGCGGTACGAGATGCGGAGCAACTTCCTCAGGCACTTGTTCTCAAAGGCCTGGATTTTCTTTTCTGAGTCTGCAAGCAGTGTCCAAGTCTCACAGCCGTAGAGTAAAATAGACACTACGAGGGACTTGTAAAGCCTGTACTTGATGGTGAAGCTGATGGAGTTACTTCGCCATATCCTGTCCAGCCTGGCCATTGCGGATGTTGCTGTACCTATCCTGATACGGATCTCTGCTATGCAACTACCGTCTTTGGACAGGGTGGCTCCCAAGTACTTGAAGCTATTGACCTCTTCTAGCTTCTGGCCGTTCATGTGAATGTTGCTGCTGCTGTCGCTTGTGGTGTTGATCATCACTTTGCTTTTATCCGTACTGATCTCCATGCCATAAGACCCTGCGCTACTTGAAAGTTTGTCTGTCAGGTTTTGGAGCTCACTATTGCTGCCTGCCATGAGGTCAATGTCGTCTGCGAATCGAAGATTGCACAGGGATCTGCCACCAATAGAGATTGAAGTATGGTGGTCGTGGAGGGTTTCCTGCATGATCTTCTCCGGGAATATGTTGAAAAGGACAGGAGAGAGCAGGCATCCTTGACGGACACCGATTGTCGTCCTGAAGAACTCGCCTGACTGATTGTTAAGTAGAACCGCGCTGCAGGCGTTCTTGTAAAGCGCTTCTATCATTTGGATCAGTCCCTCCTCTATGTTGAACGATCTCATGACTTGCCAGAGTCCGTCGTGCCAGACGCGATCAAATGCTTTCCTGAAATCAATGAAGTTGTGGTAGAGTTCGCGCTGATGCTGCAGATGTTTCTCGATCAGGACGCGGCAGTTGAAAATCTGCTCTACAGTGCTTCTTCCAACTCTGAAGCCAGCCTGTTCTTCTGCCAGCAGTTCCTCGGCGAAAGTTTTGAGGCGGTTGAGAATGATTATAAGCATTACTTTGCTAGGGTGACTTATCAGACTGATAGTTCTGTAGTTCTGGCACTGTTTCAGGTTTCCTTTCTTGGGGAGCGGGATCACTAGAGACTGTGTCCATTCTACTGGCCATTTCTTTTGCTCCCAGATCTTTTGACAGAGTGTAGTGAGGACCTTCGTTGTTACTTCTCCTCCATGTTTCAACAGTTCAGCAGGTACGTTGTCTACACCTGGAGACTTTCCTCCCTTCAGGCCGCGTACGGCTGCTTCCACCTCTTCAGCTAACACTGGCAGGTCTTCAGCCTTCCTGGCCCCAGCCTGGTTGTTTTGGAGGATGCTGGTGTCTGGCTCAGCCTTGTAGTTATACAAGTCTCGGCAGTACTCAGTCCATCTGTTTAGTACAGCAGTGTTTTCCGTAAGGAGTTGGCCGCTGCTGTCTTCGATGACTGTGGCTGTTCGCTGTTGAGTCTTAGTGAGGGTCCTTAGCGTTTCATAAGCCTTCTTGCTGTTGCCGTTTGCCATGCCCTCTTCCACGCTACAACACTGGTCTTCAATCCAATCTTCTTTGGCTTCTTTCATCCTCTTCCTGATCTTCTTGTTGACAAGTCTGTACTTGTTTGCTGATGTGAGGTCTTGGCCTCTCTTTTTCTCTCTTATATATATATAAACATTAATTCCGCCATGATGGATGGACCATTGGACCATAACAATTAAAATACGGTGCCAGAATAGCTCCATTAAACCCTGACATACAGCAAACATTCAAGATATTGATTGTCCATGATAGTTCAAAGGTGGTGCCAGAATAGCTGGGGCTCATATCAAAATCACGAAAATGTAACAAATATTTTACTGCTGGTGTGTGACTGCGGAATGCACGGCCTGGGGCAATAAGGTCTTAATGCGACCTACTCCAGGCAATACAGGGTGAATAGTTCGCAATGTCTCCTTTAGAAATGTTCTTTGTATGTTTTACAATAGGCAAAAGGCTAACTTAACTGTTGAAGTTTTAATGAATTTTCTGCTAATTTCTTCTTTTTTTTGTACACAGTAGTGTCCCATCGACTCCCGCAATGGGCAGTATAAAACCTCTATTAAGTGTGCCCATTCATGTGGATTGTAAAAAAAAGTAATAAAAGTCTTAATTGAGGTAAGAGGCCATTGAAAATGTACTGTATGGGCAAATCTTAGCAATCAAAGCTGGCCTGGAGCAAATGGTTTTATCTCATTCAGCTCGACACACGTTATTTCCCAAATTTTGGAGGCGTCATCTAATGACTATGGACCAGTTGCAGGAGATGGATCGACCATGATAATTTCAAGGGTAGTGCGCGAATCTGGCACTACACTTGAATTATCATGGTCGACCATCTCCTGCTGTAGTGCGTCAGAGCTGAAAGGGTTAATCACGTACTAGCCCCTGAGCCACAATGCATTCAGCAACTCAACTCTTGTACACACCTTCAAAAGACCTGTCGTCCTTCATGAGAGCTTTGAGGACGAGCAGTTGCCCCGTGTACGCGGCAAGGATGGTGATGGACTTAGGACTGTATCCCTGTTGCAGCAGGTACCGACACAGACCTACACACAGCTTCGCTTCGTGAACGTTCGACTTGCTTCGAGTCTCGCCTTGTGTAGACTCGGCCACCTGAAGCGACAAGACATCAATTTGAACCTTATAGCGTAGACTGTACCCTCAGTAGCAAAACTTCTTCAGGCTCACTTCGGCCGCAGTGGGCCGCAGCCGTCGTGGGCCCGAGTAAAGTTTGCTGACTGGGAAGGTCCTGGAAGATTGTAGACCTGTGCATACACATTTTACCTTTGTATCTTCTCTTATAACTCATTGTGCCCGAGGTATGAAATACCCATATTTTGGAGTTATCATCTGAGGAATGCATTACAATTCAGGAGACAGATCGACCATGATAGTTCAAGGGTGGTGGCAGAATAGCTTGGCGCCTATAGGCGCCAAGCTATTCTGCCACCACCCTTGAACTATCATGGTCGAGTCAGATTTTGCTGTGATGTGTCGCGGGCAGATTGAGTTAAGTAAGCCACGTATTTCATGATCACGACGGGATCCTTTATTTTTAACCTGTTCAGTACCAGATGACGCTGACTGTTTTTCTGCAAGCTTCATTAATTCAAGACCCAAAAAAAAAAAAAAAAAAAAAAAAAACAAACTATCTGTCCCAGGAACATGGATTCAACGTGATGATGATGATGACGATGATGATGAAACTTTATTTTTCAACGGTAAAAAGTTTTGACAGAAAACAAATCGTCATTTTACAAACTTGACGTTTCTAACATCTACAGCATTAAAAAGGGAAAACTATAAAAAAAAATTTACATACAAAACCCAATAGCATCATTATATACAGAAAAAAAAGAGTCAACGTGTCAACAAGAGGCTTAGACCCTTATGCTAATGAGGATCTATACCTCTTGAAGTTGGGTAGTGTTCACGTTCATATTTTTTTCGGTTAAACGGGGAGCTGAGTAGGTCAGGTGTAGTACGTTCGACTCTCATTCGAAAGGTCGCGGGTTTGGAAACTAGCCGTGATCGAAATTTGTAGAGACCGGCCATTTTCGGTCCCCGTCTTGAGAACACCCTTGAGGCGGCCAAAAGACAGTACAAATTAAACCTTTGGAAACTAAAGCTTCCTTTATTTTCAACCCCTTTGTGTCCTGGTAGCAGCTTGTGTCTCTGAAATCTTTCTTAACCCCTTCATCGCCAGTGGACGTACATTGTGTTTTTGAAGTCACTGTCAACTTCAAAGGTAGAGATCTCCAGCCGTCCATGAAACATGGATACAAAGTGCTTTCAGCAAGATGCAAAGATCCTCATGAGCCCCCGCAACTGCTGGGGCTCATGATGATCTATACCTCTTGCAATTTGGCGGTTTTCTATATTTCTCGGCAGTTAAGGGGTTAATTCAACGCCACAGAGTTTCAGTAGCCGCCAAAATGAACATACATACACAGTGGTGCCAGCAACGGTGTCAGTAAGAGGCATTAGTCCATGAGCCTCCGCATCTATGGCTCATTGCATTTGAGTCAAAGTCAGTTTTTCTCGGCAGTGAAAGGTAGTTACGATGTAATTCGAACGAACCTCGTGGTGGAACAGAAAGACGACCTCTTTCATGCCCCGGATGTGAGGCCTGTACAGCGTAGAAGCATGGTCTTGCAGGAGTGGGTACACGTGTCGCACGAGACGAGACACCTCAGGACGCATCCGGTGCTGCAACAATACAGTCATAATCACAATCAGTCACGCGGCATTTTCCAAGCTATTATAGTACCACCATTGAACGGCATGCATTACTTTTGATCTAGCTCCTGATCAATATGAAGTAAAAGCAAATTACCGCTAGGTTTCCATCCAAATAAAAAGACCAATTCAGTTGAATCTGTTGATAAAACCCTAAACCCTATTCTTCTCTGAACAGACTTGCTTTGGGTCTCGCTTTGTGTGGACGCGGCCACCTGCAGAGTCAAGACGTAATTTGAACCTTACGGCCTAGACCGAAACCCAGGTAGAAAAACGTCTTCGGACCCACGATGGCCGCAGTGGACCCGCGCACGGCTGTGCGCGGGCCCACTGCAGCCATCGTGGGCCCGAAAACGTTTTGCTACTGGGGTATCAACATATTCAAACTTTGCTTTCATATCTCTTGATCAGGTATTTAGTCTTAATAGAAGAGCTCCCAAATCGGCGATTCCTCCTCAGGTTTCAACTGGGCAACCCCCACGTGCATGCTCTCAGTGATATTGATAACAGAACCTGTTGGTCAATTTGTTTACAGTGTCTAACTTTTAGATATGTATTTAGCGACAAATGACTTAAAACTCATGCATCCTGACTCCGAACCTGCACTGTAAGCGTGGTATGATGCAACTTGTTGTTGATGAGCCTCTCAAAAAGCGAGAGGTCCAGCTGGTAGTTGCGACAGAGATCGTACACTGTCGGGGAGGGTCTCAGCTGCTGGTGGTCGCCGATCAGGATCAGGTGCTGGCACGACCTGTGAAGCGTGCTTATCACATGGGCCTCAAGAACCTGACACAAACAAAATTTTGTTAGACAATGTGTGACTTAATCGAAACGTGACGCAACCGGCTATGCGCGTGTAATGGCGCGTATCCAAATAATGGCGCGTATCCAAATTCAGCATCTTTCGAAATGGATTAACCCTTTGAGTGTCGGTAGCGGTTTTAGTCGCGATGATTCCTGCAGGAATCATCGCGACTAAAACCGCTGCCGACACACAAAGGTTGTTTTTTTTTCCACCACAATTGTTTTTTCAGTGCTGAGTACTTCGGCCGAGTACTAGTATTTTCCTTCGAAACAGAATAATCGGATAGTCAGCAACGGAATTTGTAAGAAATTTAGTTGAATGAAAATATATGTTACTGGTAGTAGGCGTTTGTTTCATGGACCATTTTGGAGCCTGAGGGAGGTTAAAGTGACTGTTGTGCTCCAAAGGCTCTAGAGTTGTAAGGTCCACATCCACAAACAAGCACACAAACACCCTCACCTCTGCAGCCTCCTCCAAGATGATAATGGGACACCCAATCCTGGCCAGCACTTTGTGGTATCGAGCGGCCCCAGTGGTTGTCATGCCAATCACGGACGCCTGGCGCATAACTTGGCAGTCTTCCGAAAACCTTAGCTCTTGATACAGCTTCGACTCTTGGACGAAGCGCTGGGCATAGTGCTGTAATGAGAACGAAGTTTCGTTCCGGTACTTCTGCGCCCAAAACAAGTACAAGCGCACTCTGTCTTCCAGTGTAAGGTTGGGGTCCCAGACGTCAGTCACAGAACTTGCTTCTGTTTTCTCCATTGGTGTCGCAGTCTTCAGGAGGTGTTGGACTTTCTTGAGAAGATTCCTCCGTGTTGACGACGGCATTGTCCACCCGCCCTTCTCTTCGTGAAACGGCGCTTCGAGCCTTGAGCTAGATACCACCTTGCTAGCGTAGCTTGGATAGACAACCAAAATTACTTTTAAACTCAAGCGTGTCAAATGCAGTGACTAACCCAGTGCTTCTTTCTTCGTTGGGTTAGTCTCTGCATCACGCACCTGTTATGATGTAGTGCAGCTGTCACAGGCTTCTTTATCGCTAGTCCTGCACAGAAATTGTTACTTCTGTTTACTTTCTTTCAACAAAATTTCGTTCCTCTGTTTTCCTTACGTCACAAAATTAATACAAAACAGTATTAACTCATTCAACCCGACGCACGTATTTCTCAAATTTTGGAGGCGTCATCTATCGACAATGCACCTGTTGCAGGAGATGGATCGACCATGATAATTCAAGGGTAGTGTTAGATTAGCCTTGAATTATCATGGTCGATCCATCTCCTGCTGTAGTGCGTCAGGGCTGAATGGGTTAAGAGAACATAATCAATGGATACGCATGCAACTCAATGAATGAATGAATGAATAAATGAATGAATAAAAAGAACTACGACTACTCGTATGTAAGTAACCTCGGGCGATTTCGGCGAAAGAAATTCTCAGTCTGGTCGACATCAAGCTGCCTTTCGTCGTCATCTGATTCTTCGTCACCCCCATCGCTGTTCTGTCTCCTTGTGGCCTCGTCGTCTTCGGCAGCACTGATTGCCTCCTCCGTATTACTGAGCCGCTCTAGGAGTCTCTGTTAAACAGTAATCCATTTAGCTCTGACATTACAGCAGGCGATGGATCAACCGTGATAGTTCAATGGCAGCGCCCTTGAACTGCCACGATCGATCTATCTCTTGCCACCGATACTTAATTGTTCGCCAACTTCATTCAAAAATCCCTCAAAAACGTGTTTGTTAGTTAGATAATATCACAGACAGAAAATATTAACCGCAGACATCTTCTCATAGGCACGCTACAGCCGGTCTACGTGAATTTAACGGTGCAGCCACAAAAAAGCCAGATAAATAAAAACTGAGGGTGGTGTGCAACAAAATAAATATAGGCACGCGTTGTGTACGAGCAATGATACCAATTTCATACAAAAGAATAATCCAAAATGGTAAGTTAGAAAATATCTTGGAGATAAATTTCCAGGCGAGAGCAGTTCGCGCGATGTAGTTGACTGACAGTTGAAAGTAATGAGATTTGCATCCCCTAAATTTCTGAGTCACACTTACGAGTTCAGCTTCGGGTTCTTTCAAGGGTATACTTCGCGCTCAGTTTTACAAATGAAGACAAAATCGTTGTGTTACATGTTCGGCTTCGCCAGTGGTCCTTGTCGCCTCTAGGGTCAGATCAGGGAGTTCAATGTCAGAGGTAAAAGTCTCGGGGTAAAGCCCTCGACTTTTACCTTGACATTGAAATCCTGATCGGACCCTCGAGGCGTCAAGAACCACTGGCAAGGCCTAACTCGTAATGCATCCAGTCAGATTGTTACTTCTTTTTCTATCATGTCAAAGCGAAATCATCAGCCTCAGTTCAGCTTTAGGTCATGTAGGTAAGGGTCCTTAAATTCGTGGAAAAAGAGTTACCTCCAGAAGCTCCGGGTCTTTTGAGAACTCATCAAGCCCCAGCCACGTGCGGATGCAAAATCTGGACTGCTGCTCCAGACGCTGACGCATTTCGTGCTTGATGGCCTGGAGGAGGTCTAGTCTGATGACGGGCTCCAGTTCTTTGTCGGAAAGGATCGTGTTTCTGGCTCTTTCCCTCAGTTTCTGAGCAGAGAACTCCACTCGTCCCTTCTTCTTCCCGTTCTGGATTTCCATGTCGATGTCATCCATCAACATCGTCACCCAGGATCTAGGAACAAACCACTATGTATATTTATGTTGCTTTATGACTATAGACCTTACAGCTAAAGCCTTAAGGTACAACTTTACAGACCAACAATGTCGGGACATTAACTCATTCCGCCCGACGGCCGTATTTCCCAAATTATGGAGACGTCATTTAATGACAATGCCCCAGTTGCAGGAGATGGATCGACCATGATAATTCAAAGTCAGTGCCAGATAAGCGCCAAGCGCATCCGGCACTACCCTTGAATTATCATGGTCGACCCATCTCCTGCTGTAGTGCGTCAGGGCTGAATGGGTTAACAAGAAGAAAATCTTTGAAGAGCAGAGAACGATGCACTTCTGTTTAACGGGCTCAGTGCCACTTGACGCAGATTGTGATTTTGTATAGAAACATGGATCCAAAGTGGTGTCAGCAAGAGGTATAGATCCTCATGAGCCCCCGCAACTGCGGGGGCTCATGAGGAGCTATACCTCTTGCAGTTGAATGGGGTTTAGATTTTCTCGGGACTGAAAGGGTATATAATCAGATTGTGTGTGGGTATGAATATAACAAATAAGTACCTTTCTGACGTAAGAAATGATCCATTATTTTTAGGGCACATTGTTACCTTATCTTGTTCAATACCATACCTGTACAGTCGCACTCGAAACGCGCGAGGAACAGAGAGAATGGTCTCAGGTGTGACGTTTTCCTCGTCACAGGTGTCGCACAGGTTCTCCCACATCTGAGTCATCAGTTCCGGGGAGGATCTGTGAATCCCTAGCCACGCCCTGACGCAGTAACCGAACTCTGACTCCCTCTCTTGACGTACGGAGGAGGTGATTGTAGAATACAGGTTGGCATCCATCACGGGCCTTAACAGATCGTCTGGAAGGATTTTGGTCTTGGATCTTTCCAATAGAATGTGATCACGCGAGCGGTTTAAGCGCAGTCCACCAGCATCGGACGGCAGCTGTAGTCTTTCTCGGGCTTTCTGCAGCCAGGACCTTTTCCGAAAAAAGGATCCATTACGATCAGTTTACAATCCACACCTAGAACCCGTATTTAACCCCTTCACCGCCAAGAAGATGTAACCCATTCAGCCCTGACGCACTACAGCAGGAGATGGGTCGACTATGATAATTTAAGGGTAGTGTCAGATTAGCTTGGCGCCTTTCGGCGCCAAGCAAATCTGGCACCTCCCGTGAATAATCATGGTCGATGCATCTCCTGCAACAGGTGCATATTCGTTAGATGACGCCTCCCAAATTTGGGGAATACGTGCGTCGGTCAAACTGCAAGAGGCATAGATCCTCATGCAAATGCGAGGGCTCATGAGGATCTATGCCTTTTGCTGAGACCAATTAATCTGATCCATGTCCTATGGACGGTTGTGGCTTTTGGCGGTTGAATGAGCACACGTTTCGGAAACGAAATATACTGCGATTGGCAGGGAAGGGGTTAAATACGTTATAATCACGTAGGACACGGTACTCGGCGGGTTTATATGAAAAACTATACAGTTGTAGTATGCCAGAGCAACTGACAAAGACTGCAAGAGACAAAATTGGGGGTGGGACAGGGGGTTGGGGGGAGGGGGCGGGGGTGAGGTGGGGGGCGGATGGACTTCATCGTTCAGCATTGTTAGGAATCTCTCTCTCTCTCTCTCTCTCTCTCTCTCTCTCTCTCTCTCTCTCTCTCTCTCTCTCTCTCTCTCTCTCTCTCTCTTTCAGTCTATAAGCTTGATTTGAACTCTATAGCTTTTTTCTCCTCCTACCTCAGTAACCGCCGACAGAAGGTGTACTCAAACGGAAGGTATTCGAAAGAAGGTATAGTCAGGCACGGAGTCCCCCAAGGATCTATTCTAGGGCCTCTTTTATTTTCTTTATTCATCAATGACCTACCTCTTTCCATCTCAAATCCTGAGGTTAAATGCGAACTCTTTGCTGACGATTCAACGCTGCATACATCTGACAAACGTGAAACGATGCTAAATTGTATCCTCCAGCAAAGTCTCGATGAAGTGTCAGATTGGTGTACGCAAAATCGCATGCTAATCAGTACTTCTAAAACCAAAAGCATGTTGATAACAACCCGACAAAAGCGCCAGCTACATCCTGCCCCTCTGAAACTGTCACTTGGCAATAAGCCTATCCAACAAGTATCCAGGTACCGCCTACTGGGAGTTGTAATTGACGACCAGCTGAATTGGTCGCCGCATATCGATTCTGCTATCTAAACTTAGACATATTCTTAGTACAAAGTGCTGTACATTATTCTTTCACGCACACATTAAAATCCACTGTGACTATGCATCCTCGTTGTGGGACGAATGCAGTGAACTTCATTTTAAAAAACTAAACTCGCTGTATCGTCGTTCAATTAAGTTAATTATTCCTAACCCTACTTCCACGGACGAGAAAATAAAATCCCTTGGCCTGCTTACACTGAAGGAACAACTCAAATTTAACAAATGCGTCCTCATGCACAAAATATTTCATTATCAAGCCCCGGAATATCTGCGCATGATATTTAACTTCAGCCCTCGGCATCAACTACATACGAGGAATGACTTGCTTCACTTACCCCGCCCACGGATAGATCTCTACAAGTCAAGCCTTCTATTTTCTGGTAGCTCTGTCTGGAACTCATTACCATTAAACATTAAATCATTTTCTGATAAAACCCATTTTAAACGCGCATTGCACACTCACTTCCAATCAGCGTGACTTCACAGTTTGCCATATAAGAATAATACTGCTGATAACACGTAAACGTCAAATATTTTCCTCTTTCTCCTTAAATTTGCTACCTGCTCATCTATTGTCTTGTCGGTGTCTCTATACGCTATTGATGCTGCTGATTCTATGACACTGTCTTAGATGAGTATAATATTAATGCTGTGCACGTGTTTCGTTCTCTTGCTTTTTGCATCGGAGGCAGTTACAAATTCTCCATTGTCATTTTTTTCCTCCTTTCGATGATTCCCCTATTGTGTTTCCCCCCCCCCCCCCTAGTTTTGCTTCCTCATCTTATTATTATTATTATTATTATTATTATTATTTGCATGCTATGTTTCTTTTCCTGTTGTGTTCTCTTTTGTTTACAGGACAGCTTGTAAGACAGGCATTGAGTTGCCTAATGGCTTTATCCTGAATAAAAAAGGATTCATCATCATCATATCTCTATCTCTCTCTCTCTCTCTCTCTCTCTCTCTCTCTCTCTCTCTCTCTTCTCTCTCTCTCTTCTCTCTCTCTCTTTCTCTTTCTCTTTCTCTCTCTCTCTCTCTCTCTCTCTCTCTCTCTCTCTCTCTCTCTCTCTCTCTCTCTCTCTCTCTCTCTCTCTCTCTCTCTCTCTCTCTCTCTCTCTCTCTCTCTCTCTCTCTCTCTCTCTCTTTTCTGTGCAGACCTCTCGCCAATGCAGACTATTTGAGAGAATTTTTCCGTCTGCTTCATGCTATAGATCTCATAACCCCTTCGCTGTAAGTGAACGCAGATTTTGCGTTTTTAACGTTATCCCCTCCCCCCCCCCGCCCCCCGCCCCCCCAAAAAAAATCTTTAAAATGCTATTGCAATTACAAAGTCCCTTTATAAAGGTCTGGACCGCCTCCCCCCCCCCCTCCCTTTCACACGCTTCTCGCTGTTTGATATTTTGGCGAGTTTTCACACACACACACACACACACACACACACACACACACACACACACACACACACACACACACACACACACACACACACACACACACACACACGTCCCCCTCCCCCCGCCTTCCATTGTTTGATAATTTGGCTAGTAGCGGTAGTCTTCACGCACACATCACATGCACCTTCTCTCTTTTTCTTCAGCCCCCACCCCCCTCTTTGTTTGTTATGTCGGCCATTAGAAACAAGGTCTAGCGTCGGTGAGGCATTTTGTGTCAGGATGAAGACCCCAAACAAAAGTTGGACCCCCCTCCTCCACACACCACCCCCCTCAAGGTAACTGATCCGCCCCTGATGTATCATACAGTTGGTCGGTGTTTATATGATAACGTCCTGCCAACGAATGGGTTAACCCATTCGCGGCCAGCCGCATCCGGATGCGGCTGGCCACGAATGAGTGAAGACTTAAACGTAAATATATTACCACAAACCTGTAGAGTTGAGCGCGGATTCTTGGGTGCAAATGCATGACGTTTCCAGGCTCAACGCCAGAAGCGCTGCCCTGGTCCTGCTGAAGGATTTGGCTGATGACGTCTTTCTCGAGAAGCGTGTATAGATCGGCCAGGGTATCCTGCTCATAAACCATCCTACCAAAGACCAGCCATTCCGTCATGACTGCTCTGTGCTGAAAAACCACGCTGGACTGAAAACCAGTCAGTGAACTGTATTGACCTGGCAGCATGTACTCGCGGAGGGCGCCCTCTCTTATGATCTTCTGATTTAGAATTTGAGACCGGGCTGCAAGCTGCTCCACGTGTTCTCCACGATCTTTCAGTTTGTCCCGCCAGGTGAAGACACTAGTGAGGACTGACTGATGCGAGAAGTCCAGTTCTTTGTAGCTTTTCCTGTTTTGCATACGGGACTCTTTCAGGTTGTAGGATTTGAGCGTTTCGTTTTTGCATCGACTGCCAACGCGGACGATGTCACAGGTTTCACAGAACTTCAAGATGCCCTCCAGGAACTGGTCAAGAGCGTGGTTGGTATAGCAGACAATCAGTATTGGTTTCCCGCCGGATCGATAGGCACGACGGTTGTTGAGAAGGACCTCGACAACTTTCAGGCCAACAAATGTTTTTCCTGTACCTGGTGGTCCTTGGATAATGGCCAGTTCCTTCGTCAGGGCCGTCTTCACTGCCTCTAGCTTGAAAACAAAATGCACACAGAGCACTGCAGTAACATTCTTCGCAGCGTACACCATTAACCCTTATCAGCCGGAATACACCAGTGTGTGAAATAAGTGTGACTAAAATAGTTCAAGGGTAGTGCCAGAATAGCTTGGCGCCTCTAGGCGCCAAGCTATTCTGGCACCACCCTTGAACTAAAGCCAATGGCCTATATCCTTATATGTAAGTACTATAATGTAGCATGCATATGGCAGTGTACAAATTTGAAACTTTTAGCCTCAGCATGATATGGGTTAACCACGTCCCTGCTGCTTTACGCACGTTTTGTTTCTGAAATCTTCGTTCATTACACGACCAAAATCTACAACAGCCCAAGGGACATGGATACAAATTTGGTCTCAGCAAGAGTCATAGATCCTTATATTCGCAGTGCAGGGGCTCATGCCGATCTATGCCTCTTGCATAGTTAACCATTTAACGCCGAGCAGGCGACTAAGGCCATCTCACGGCGGTCTATATGTCTCTTGTAGTTGGGCGGTAACCACTTTTCCACGGCTGTGAATGGATTAAATGTAACACATCCACATAGGGTAAAGAAAAGTAATTGATAATATCAGCAGTATCCGTTTCACATACCCGGAGAGATCCATTATTTTGCGGATTTGAAGCAGATTTCTAGGAAAATCCTTTTTAGCCCCTTCATTTCAGGAAAGGTGGACACGATCCAACCGCAAGAGACATGGTTCCTTTGAGAGCAGTTTGCGGTGGCTCTTGAGAACCTATGCCTTTTGCTGACACTGTTTTCTGTCCATGTTTCTTAGACTGCTGTGGCCCTTCCTGCGTTGACTTAAAGATTTCAGTCTGGCAATGTAGGGGTTAAATGAGTGCTGACTACTTAAAAGGGATCTGCATTGAGAAAGTACCTAATTCCAGAAACAGATAATGGATGAAATTATTTACCTGGGATTCGTTCATTGTAGTTTCTTCCACTTTCGGCCACGATCTGGGAATGAGGACAGACACATTGAACGCATCATATAAATGTCTCGAATTTAGAAGCGTTGACAGGTTGAGCTTGCTTGACCCGGACTCCACGAGGTATTTCGGCGGCTTCACGTCCGGCTGGCACTCCACGATGTAGCGCATAAAAGGCACGGAGTGCATGCACTTTAAACTTTCCAGTACGTGTCGGTACGCCTCGAAGAAAGCTGACGTTTCCGCCATGATGAACGACTCCGTCGAAGGGAGTCGTAGGATATCCTGCAGTCGCTTTTCAAACGTGACATGAATGGTCCCTCTCTGCAGGTCCTGAACCTGCCTGTTGGACACTACGGCAAAGTAAATGTTTTCGAAGTCGTCCGAACTGAGGCAGACCAGCGATCCGAACTGAAGTCGTTTGGATACTTTCCATTTGACGTGCCTCAGGTCTGTTTTGTCAAACCGCAGGATGTGGTGCAGCTTGTCTGTGCATTCTATGCCCACGATCTGAACACCATCGTAGAACCTGAGAAAAAATTTAAATTTGCATTTATATCATTCATCCACTACATACTTCTGCTAGAAAACAATGACAGTTCAAGGATGATAGTTTATAGTGCCTGCTTGGCTTGACGCATGGTAAGATTCTTTGATAATCTGGTACCGCTTCACTGCAGAGAAAAATCAAACAAAACCCAAATGGAAGATTCTCAAGAGCCCCCTTAGTTGTGGGACTCATGAGGATCTATGCCTCTGGCTGAATTCACATTTTATCCTTCTTCCCTTGAAGTATATAGTCCGTTTGAGCAAAGCCTGCCTGGTGTTTTTCCCCAATTAACTTTTGAACAAGACATATTTCAGGCCAACACTAAAGTAAAACGTGATTTAAAAAAAAATTGCCCCTAATCTGTTTTAAAACTTAGTTTGCTTTAAACCCAACGGTTTGGCCACTACCCTCGGGAGATGATGGACCTGACCTCCTTGCCTCATTCAGCCCAGACACATCAAAGTAAGACATGAGTCGAGCATGATAGTTTAAAGGTGGTGCCAGAATAGCTTGGCGCCCATAGGCGCCAAGCTATTCTGGCACCACCCTTGAACTATCATGCTCGATCTGTCTCTAGAATTGTAATACAGTCCATCAGAGGGCAACTTCGAAATTTAGGGATTTCGGTCCTGGGGCAGAATGTGTTAAAAGTTGAAATATCTGTCCTGCAAAGGCCTCATTGACCACTGACCTGCATCACTACCGCTGAAACGCTGTGCACAGATCGGACGCATCGCAAGACCCAGACTATGGAACATTCTACGTGGGGAGCTCGACGTTTACAGGAATAAATAGGTGTCCTGTAAATATGTGTCAGTGTTGCTAAGTGGGGCTAGAAAGGGTATACTTTAGTAGTTTTAAAAAGGTCATGTTCAAAATTTCCCGGGCAGCGGCTAAGCCATTGTCTGAACTATAGGAAAGTTGTAAGTTAGGACCAAGGTTGTTAATAATAATAATAATAATAATAATAATAATAATAATAATAATAATAATAATATAACTCTTTTATGGCGCAATTTCCCCACAACAGAGCGCTTTACATCTAGACAATCTAGCTAAGTGAATTAACTAACTAAGGTACCGAGAGCATACAAATAGACTCATTCATAAGAAAAAATGCACATTCACACAATACTAAAATAACAAACATACACTATTTCAAGAACCTGATCAGCTATATAGATGGGAAACGTAGGGTTTATCAATCCGTTTCAAAGGGCAGACAGAAAAAGATGTTTTAAATCTAGCCCTGAAATGACCAAAGATGGTGCATGGCGAATATAATGGAGAAGACCATTCCACACTTTGGGAGCTTGGAAAGAAAAGGACCGCTGGCCAAAGGTTTTCGGGGATACGCTGGGGGTGGTCAATATTCTGTTATCAGTGCTGGAGCGCAATGCTCTGTCTGGTGTATAAACACAGATACAGGAGGACATACTGAGTTTACTGGCATTATCCCTTATCATTCGGAATACACCAGTGTGTGAAATAAGATTGACCAAAATAGTTCAAGGGTAGTGCCAGAATAGCTAGGCGCCAAGCTATTCTGGCACCATCCTTGAACTAAAGCCATTTTCTATATCCTTATCTCTAAGTACTATAATGTAGCTTACATGGCAGTGTACACATTTGAAGCTTTCAGCCGCAGTATGATATGAGTTAAACGGGTTGGATTTGTAATGCTAGAGAGACCACCTAAAGCAATCAGTACACTCTACGGGACACCTCCCAAAACTAAGAAATTATGAGCCTACAGCGTAATGGATCTTACAGAAACCGAACATCATCAAACTACAAGAGGCAGAGATCTTCATGAGACCATAGCAACTGCGTGCATGAGGCCACGCTGTATGCATGTACTTTTAACTCATTGTGTCCCGGGTACCAAATCCCCCGATTTTGGAGTTGCCCTCTGAGGACTGCATTACAATTCAGGAGACAGATCGAACATGATAG
The DNA here is from genome assembly GCA_036245525.1 of Semisulcospira habei. Lineage (NCBI taxonomy): Eukaryota > Metazoa > Mollusca > Gastropoda > Semisulcospiridae > Semisulcospira > Semisulcospira habei. Next base: position 102,489,405 of record BTPG01000002.1, on the reverse strand, counting down.
TTCAAGGGTGGTGCCAGAATAGCTTGGTGCCTACAAGCGCCCAGCTATTCTGGCACCACCCTTGAACTATCATGATCTGGCTATGGTGTGTCGGGACTGAATGAGTTAAGGCGGGGGCTCTTTGACACTGTACTTACAGTCATTTCAAAACGAAGTCTGCGTCAACTGGCAGTGAAAGGGTTAACTCATTCGAGACGTGCCGGTTCCGGATACGCGGCTTATGCCGCGTATCCGGAGTCGGCACGTCTCGAACGAGTTAAAAACAAAAGGTGACAGTTTACCACTGACACTGTCTTATGATAGTACAGGGTCAGCTCTTTATCCCTCTCTTACAGAGACACACAGTTCATTTTATACACATCCGTACATCTGTTCTGAAGGAAATGCTTTGCGATTATAAGTCCCCAAAAAAGGCAAAACAAAAAGCTGAGACTGAAACTCGGAAAACAGCCATTGGTGAATCTCGTTCAAAGCGCCCGGCATCAATAGCTGCGGAAGTGTCGCATAGCGTTTCCACTGGCAACGCTATACTACACGCTTGCAGTTATTGATGCGAGGCACCATAAATGAGTTAATCAAATACAACTTTACCACGTACAAGCTAACATGCGGAGTGAGATAGCTTTTAGATGATTGTGCGGTTTTAATGGTCATCTATTTCACATTTTGGCACACACAAGTTGCACTGGCTTGACACTATATTTTGATGGGTCCTACGCTTTCGAAAAACAAAAATTACCTAAGATCCAGATTTCTTCTTGAGACGTCAGCTGACAGCTTCATTCGTCGATATTCCTTGATGCCTTTTCTCAAAGGCTGGATGTAGTCCTCTCTGAATAAACGGAACTGCACGTCTAGATAATGGTCTTCATCTATGAAGGAGCCTTCTGCTTTGTTTGCTCTAAATATAAAAAAGAAAATGACAAAAGCAATTGATTGATTGATTTCATTTTGTTTGATTGATTGATTTCTTTTGTTTGTTTGATCGATTTCTTTTTGATTGATTGATTGATTGATTGATTGATTGATTGATTGATTGATTGATTGATTGATCACAGACCTGCACACTTGTGTTTACTTGCTGATTTGTTTACTTGCCTGAGAAATGGTTTATCTGCTGTCCAGTCTTCGTCGCGACAATCAGGAAAAATGGACAGACATCTAAAGTTATCTGGCGGAATCTCATCATCTTCATTTGGACGCGGTCCTCTTTTCTTCTCCTTCACTTTGCCCGAATCCCTCTGCACCATCGCCGATGACTGCCTGCAATCTTCTGTGAGGTCCTGCACGTTTTTCTCCAGGCTCGGCTTGATGCGTCTGATGGCCAGCACAACTTGCTGCGCTTCTGTCAAGTAGATGAGGAGGAGAGAAGCCTTCGAGGCGAATGACGGGAGTTTTTGGGAAATGTGTGAGACGAGCTGCAGGATCAGCTCGACAACCTCGATCAGCGTGTTATCGTGACTCTCTTCAGATGCCGAAGATGAGTCCAGATTACGAATGGCTGCAGAGACATGGTAGTCTAAAAATCTCGAAGAGCTTGCAACGTGAAAGATTTTTAAAGCACCTTCCTTGTGGAATTCGCTTTGTGCTACTCTAGCCAGGATCTTCAGCAGCTTTGTAGTGAAGGAAAGGATCGTGCGGTCAGACTCCACAAAGTCTTTGAAAGTCTCGATGTTCTTGAGCACTTGCAGCGTAAGCTCATCAGGGTCCTGGATGTCGACTAATGTGTCCAACGAGAATGGAAGATCAAGAGTACTGCTGCCTGTCACGGTATTTACTGAGTAGCCTCCTCTTGCAGGAAATGCCCATGCTCCATCAAACCCCCTTCCTCCTCTATCACCTCTTCCTCCTCTTCGTTGTCCTCGATCAGAAAACCTTCCGCTTCCTGGCAGTGTCAGGGAACTTTCTCCGCGACTGAAGTGGCTGCTTGTACGAGCTCCCCTGTATTGCCATCTGTGTGCTTGTTGCTCGTTGTTTGTACTGCTTTGAGGCAAGATGCCTCTTTCATACCTATAGCTGCAATAGAAATGCATAATCTTTATTTAACCTGTTCAGTGCCGAATAACTCGAAGACTATCCAGCTGCAAGAGGTATAGCTCCTTATGAGCCCCCGCAATTGCGGGGGCTCATGAGGATCTATACCTCTTGCTGACAAAGCATTAAATCTATGTTTCTGTGAGAGCAAGGATTTTGGTATTAAATTCTTTCATACCTATAACTGCAATAAGAATGTGCAATCCTGATTTAACCCGTTCAGTGCCGAGTAACTTGAAGACTATCCAACTGCAAGAGATATAAATCCTCATAAGCACCCGCAATTACTGAGGCTCATGACGATCTATGCCTCCTGCTGACAACGCTTTGAAGTCATGTTTCTGTGACAGCTAGGATTTTTGGCATTAAATTAACGAAGACTGCAGAAACAGTCTGCGTCGGTTGGCACTGAACGGGTTAAATGTGAAATAAAATGAGTCAGCACAGCTGTGTTTCAGATTCTTGTTCAAGCCGCGCAATACGGCCAAAGACTCAGTCATCAGGGCCAAGAACTAGAAGGAAACATGACGTCAAAGGTTACTGTAAAATTATTGTGTACTTCGCATACCCCCGTATTCCCCCTCCGCACCCTCATTGCCCACTGCGTAAATGAAATATACGGATCAATTGTAATTTGACCGCCAGTATACCAGCCCTTGTAGGGACATGGATATTTAACCCGTTCAGTGTCATCTGACGCACAGTATTTTAAGCGTCAGCAAACTAACACTGCAGAACACGACTAAGTTTTAAATGCATTAATATCAGATACTGAAATATTAATCCGTTCCGTGCCGGCTGACGTAGACTGTGTTTCTGCAGTCTTCACTAATTCAATACTAAAAATCCTAGCTGTCTTAATTAACTCACTGTACCCCAAGACCGAAATCCCCATATTTTGCCGTTGTCCTCTGAAGACTGCGCAGGACACAGATCGACCATGATAGTTCAAGGTTGATGCCAGAATAGCTTGGCGCCAAGCTTTTCTGGCATCACCCTTGAACTATCATGGTCGATCCATATCTTGCTGTGGTGTGTCTGGGGTAGAATGAGTTAAGTCAAGACCAACAGCCCTCGATGTCCTAGGAACATAGATTCAAAGTGGTGTCAGCAAGAGACATAAATACTCATGAGCCCCGTAACAGCGAGGATCTATACGTCTTACAGATGGTTGGTGTTCACATTTTCTCGGCACGGAACAGGTTAAACCCGCAGCGGGCGTATATAATGCGCGCGCGCCGGCCACAAACGGCATGAGAGTCCGAAATAGCTCAGGCGGTTAAACGTCGGAGCAGGAGAGCGAAGGGAATCGCCGGGTCGTGGGTTCGAATCCCGTCCCGGCCCCGGTAGCTGGACTCACAATCCAGGGGGAAAACACGGATTTGTTCAATAGCATGTCCGTTGAAAGGTCCTGGTAAATCAAAGTGGCACAGTTGGAGTGCGCCTGACTTGATCAGTGTTCAGGTCGTACTCCATAGGCAATAGATTTCCCTGTCCCCCATAACCCGCCCGTCAGGGCCGTCCATGATCACCTCGGTGCTGTGGACGTTAAACCCGAACTAACCAACCAACAAACGGCATTTGGTACCCGACTGACAGCGTGGAAGCATCGCGCTGCTAGCACTGACAATCTAACGTCAGATATGGACCCTTTAACTTATCCAGCCCTGACATGATGCGGATCGACCATGATAGTTCAAGGGTGGTG
>BTPG01000002.1:102473163-102483163 GCA_036245525.1 Semisulcospira habei | reverse complement strand
TGTGTGCAAGCACGTAGGGATGCGCGCGTGCACACACATACACTTGCACACTCACACACAGATAAACACACACCCGCACACACACGCGATAGCGGCCTCCCCGCGCCACTAAACCGCGCACAGCTAGATGCTATAGTCTTCAGTAAAAGTAATGTATAGCGATCCCGCAACCATCGCGCGCGCGGGTCGACGCGGTCCACGCGGCGCGAGCGCCCAATGCTGGGTCTATCGACGGCATCTCGTCTGGCCAGCCGAGTCCATGGGGTCATGGATATTACATAATGCGGCTTGCTGGAATGCCAGCGGTATATTACATGCGTTCATAAATATAAATGTTAGAAGAGAGTGCAGACTATCCGTGAAATGCCGCATAAGGCATGGAGTGCTACATGTAAAAATAAAAATAGAAATAAAAAATAAAAGGAAAAATTAAGTTTTGTCTATATGTTTGAGCAGCTTGGTCTTGTAAGTTTTAAGCGATGGCGCGGCTCTAACATCCGCATGAATAGAGTTCCATAACTTTGCACCAGAATAGGACAATGACGACCTATAAATGTCCAGTCGAGGCATCGGTACAACAAGATTGTTCCCTGGTGTTCGACTGGACCTCGTATGAGCAAAGTGGAACAAACTATTGAGATAGGCTGGTGTTTCTGAGAGGGTGATTTTGCGCATGAGCACCAACTTATTGTACTTAAACTGTTTTTCAAGTGGCAAAATGTCTAACAGCTTGAACTTATTGTCAGTACTAATGACTTCTGAGGGTCTGTCAACAATGAGTTTAATGGCTCTTCTGTGGAGCGAGTTCAGACTTTTTAAATTAGCATCGCTACTACCGTCCCAAATAGATGAGGCATAATCCAAATGTGACTGAATATGGGCATAGTAGAAGAGTTTTCTTGTTGGCTCATCGGCGAAATGTCTCAATTTCGACAGGAGAAATACATTTTTAGATACTATTTTACACAGTTTAGTAATGTGGCCTTGCCAGCACAACTTGTCGTCTAAGTTGATTCCAAGCACGCGTTGTTCTCTGACTTGCTCCACAGGCTGGCCGTTAAGTGTTAGTTGAAGGGGAGGGGGGTTCAACTGATGCTTTTGCCGTGTGGTAATCAGCATGCATTTGGTTTTAGTGGGATTAGGTATCATGGCGTTATTTCTGCACCAATCAGATACCTCATTTAAACTGTCTTGGAGAATCTTCACCATACATGTTACGTCTGATGACGAAACGTCTAGTGTTCCATCGTCTGCAAAAAGACTGCAAGTTACACTGGAGTCAGATATATGTAATGGAAGGTCGTTTATGAAGACAGAGAACAATAATGGACCAAGAATCGATCCCTGTGGTACTCCGTGCTTTATCACCCCTTCAGGTGAGTTTTTACCATTCACGTAGACATACTGCGTACGCCCATGCAGATATGACGTAATGAAGGCAAGTGTGTCTGCGCTTAGTTGATAGACATTAAGTTTTTGAACTAAAGTTTTATGATTGACGAGGTCAAATGCTTTTGAAAGGTCCAAAAATACTGCTCCAGTCATTTGACTGCTATTTATGGCAGTAAGCCATCTGTCAACTAGGTGTACCAATGCTGTGTGACAGGAGTGTTTCCGCCGAAAGCCAGATTGTAATGGATGTATGAGTTTGTGTTTTTCTAGAAAATGTTGTAAGTGTGTGTGAATGTGTCTTTCTATCGGTTTCGACAGTGTTGACAGGAGCGAAATGGGCCTGAACTTGTTAGGGTCGGCAAGGTCTTTCGTTTTAGGTAGTGGGATCACTTTGGCTGTTTTTAGAGCAGATGGAAATATCCCCTGCTTTATGCAAATGTTGTATATATATGTCAAGGTATCTACAATATAAGGTAGGGCCATTTTCAGAACTGAGCTACTAATACCATCATGGCCAGACGTACATTTGTTCTCCAAGTACGAGATTGATTTTCCCACGTCGTATATCGTTAACAGGGGAATGCTGAATGACGTATCAGGGTCCAGCCGTTCTGCACAAAACGTCTTTAGCTTTTCTGACACAGCTGAAGACTGATCAGAATATGTATTTTTTAGCAACGTACTGGCAGCCGAGAGGAAATGCTGATTCAAGATATCAGCTGATAACTGTGTACATTGTGCAATATTTTTTGACCTCGTAAAAGCATTGATCGCTCGCCACACAGATACGACATCTTTCTTTCCGTTCATAAGACGGTGAAAAAGTGACCTTTGAGCTTTTCTAACTAAATGTTTAACATGGTTTCTTTGCCTTCGATAAGCTACAAAATCCTTCTTTCTTTTATAGTCATCTCGGAGCTGCATGGCATCCTTGATTTCCTTACTTAACCAGGCGGGAAGCTGGGGGTTCTTCACCCGTTTCTCTCTGAATGGAGCGTGATTATCGAGGACACCAAGGAACAATCCGTACCACTCAGACAAAGCATCGTTGGGGTCATTATGGTAGTACACTGTATCAAAGGGTGCGCTACTTAAATCACAAAGAAATGTTTCCTTGTTGAAGTGTTTAAGTGATCTATATCTAATAGTCGTGTGCTGATGTTTTCGGAATGACTTATCCGCTTTTAATGCCCAGCAACAGCATACCGGGTAGTGATCGCTAATCCCTACCTGAGGCACGTCTACCGCCATCACCCTTGATTGAGTAGTTGTATATATGTGGTCTATAAGGGTGGAGGAAGTTGGACTAACACGAGTTGCTGTTTTAACTAGCTGCTTTAAACCAAACATAGACATGGTGCACTCCCAAGCAGGGTTATTCAAAAACATGTTAATATTGAAATCGCCTAGGATCAAAATTTCAGAGCTGGACTCTCTGACCTTATCCATCATGACGATAAAGTCGTCGAACCATTGAAATGTTGATGCTGGGTTCCTGTAAATGTACCCGACCAGCACGGGGCTTGATTTGTTTGCCCTCAACTCAACCCAAATGCATTCCACGGTTTTTGACTCCAGGTCCCCACGCCTGCGAGTAATACCGCTAATTGAATTATGAATGTATACTGCAATACCCGTTTGTCCCGGGCATTCAGCATCGCGGCGCAGTACAGTGAAGTCCTGGATAGAAACGGCCTCATCGCTGATGTTAGGGTTGAGACGCGATTCCGTTACACCAAATAAGTGAAATGGATTGGGCTGACTCAAGAGGACACACAGATCGGGAACTTTGTTAGTTAAATGATAAACATTTAAATGGCCAATATGTAACTGGCGATCATACGCCATGGTGAGAGGGGGGGAGGTGGTTAGAGGGGTGGGGTGGGGGGTGGGGGGGTGGGAGGGCGAGCACGAAGCAAGCTTTGCCCAAAATGACCACGAACAAATATACAATTTAACAGCCTGATTTTCTTTCATGTTCATGTGTATGATAGAATACGTATGCAAGAATAATATTAGCTTAATTCTTTTCAGTAACATTCACGTTAAACCAGTACAGATTACTGGGCCTTTGCACATCACCACAACAGTATGCAGTAATTATACAACCCAGAACTGTAATGTGATATGTTTACTATGAAAAAACAGACAAAAACAGCAACAATAACAACAACAAAACTTATGACAACAGCAAGTTACTGCGGGAAATTATTAAGAGAAGACACCATCAAACCAGAGCAGTTTACTTCCCCACGGACAGGTAATTTATCGCTCTGCATTTTGATTTGACGAAACTGGAAAGTATTACAGGTCGGCCACAATATTAGGCGATCCAGTTGATGCCCAGTGAACCACAAGTCGTCGGGCCTATTTCAGCCTTAGGTGGCCCGCGCACACAACAGTGCGCGGGTGAGATAAGGATGAAGAAGGCCGGAGGACCTGTGTGCGTGTGTGTGTGTGTCTACGAGTGTTTTATTTTCTTAACCAGTCTGTAAGCATGGCACTTCAATAAGGCGATCGCGAATATGGCGGTCTGAACCTTATTGTTCCCGGGTACTGTGATATACAGAGGCTGACCGGCTGTATTAAATAAAAATCTTCTTTACGTGTATATTTATAATCAAGACCGTAAGGGTTAAAACTTATTAAACAAACCAGAACATTGTCATCATACACAATGCACAAAAAACGATATATATCGATCCCATCTGTACTACATGGAATTGTAAAAAGAAGGGTAAAATGTCTCAGTTGAGGAAAGACAAGATTGATAATCAACCGTATCGGCAAAGTTGGTTAATCAATACCTGCCATGGAGCAGATCGCTATAATCAGATATTTAAAGAGAACTGCTGCGGCCAGAAAAGATTAAGATTAGCAGTTTGCACTATCTCCTTCGTAAATGTTGTGAGTATGTCTTGCTGTAATGGTGGACCAAAGTTTGTTAATAGTTTGCACTATCTCCTTCGTAAATGTTGTGAGTATGTCTTGCAGTAATGGTGGACCAAAGTTTGTTAATAGTTTGCACTATCTCCTTCGTAAATGTTGTGAGTATGTCTTGCAGTAATGATGGACCAAAGTTTGTTAATAGTTTGCACTATCTCCTTCGTAAATGTTGTGAGTATGTCTTGCAGTAATGGTGGACCAAAGTTTGTTAATAGTTTGCACTATCTCCTTCGTAAATGTTGTGAGTATGTCTTGCAATAATGGTGGACCAAAGTTTGTTAATAGTTTGCACTATCTCCTTCGTAAATGTTGTGAGTATGTCTTGCAATAATGGTGGACCAAAGTTTGTTAATAGTTTGCACTATCTCCTTCGTAAATGTTGTGAGTATGTCTTGCAATAATGGTGGACCAAAGTTTGTTAATAGTTTGCACTATCTCCCTCGTAAATGTTGTGAGTATGTCTTGCTGTAATGGTGGACCAAAGTTTGTTAATAGTTTGCACTATCTCCTTCGTAAATGTTGTGAGTATGTCTTGCTGTAATGGTGGACCAAAGTTTGTTAATAGTTTGCACTATCTCCTTCGTAAATGTTGTGAGTATGTCTTGCTGTAATGGTGGACCAAAGTTTGTTAATAGTTTGCACTATCTCCTTCGTAAATGTTGTGAGTATGTCTTGCAGTAATGGTGGACCAAAGTTTGTTAATAGTTTGCACTATCTCCTTCGTAAATGTTGTGAGTATGTCTTGCAGTAATGGTGGACCAAAGTTTGTTAATAGTTTGCACTATCTCCTTCGTAAATGTTGTGAGTATGTCTTTGCAATAATGGTGGACCAAAGTTTGTTAATAGTTTGCACTATCTCCTTCGTAAATGTTGTGAGTATGTCTTGCAGTAATGGTGGACCAAAGTTTGTTAATAGTTTGCACTATCTCCTTCGTAAATGTTGTGAGTATGTCTTGCAGTAATGGTGGACCAAAGTTTGTTAATAGTTTGCACTATCTCCTTCGTAAATGTTGTGAGTATGTCTTGCAGTAATGGTGGACCAAAGTTTGTTAATAGTTTGCACTATCTCCTTCGTAAATGTTGTGAGTATGTCTTGCAGTAATGGTGGACCAAAGTTTGTTAATAGTTTGCACTATCTCCTTCGTAAATGTTGTGAGTATGTCTTGCAGTAATGGTGGACCAAAGTTTGTTAATAGTTTGCACTATCTCCTTCGTAAATGTTGTGAGTATGTCTTGCAGTAATGGTGGACCAAAGTTTGTTAATAGTTTGCACTATCTCCTTCGTAAATGTTGTGAGTATGTCTTGCAGTAATGGTGGACCAAAGTTTGTTAATAGTTTGCACTATCTCCTTCGTAAATGTTGTGAGTATGTCTTGCAGTAATGGTGGACCAAAGTTTGTTAATAGTTTGCACTATCTCCTTCGTAAATGTTGTGAGTATGTCTTGCAGTAATGGTGGACCAAAGTTTGTTAATAGTTTGCACTATCTCCTTCGTAAATGTTGTGAGTATGTCTTGCAGTAATGGTGGACCAAAGTTTGTTAATAGTTTGCACTATCTCCTTCGTAAATGTTGTGAGTATGTCTTGCAGTAATGGTGGACCAAAGTTTGTTAATAGTTTGCACTATCTCCTTCGTAAATGTTGTGAGTATGTCTTGCAGTAATGGTGGACCAAAGTTTGTTAATAGTTTGCACTCTCTCTTGGCTTGACTTCGCGAACGAAGATTCTATAGGGCTTGCCCACGTCGTCTGCAGGCATTTTCGTGGCTGCGGAGGCCAATCCGGGACAGGCAGGTTCGACCGCAGTGGCTGCAGGGGAAGGTCTGGTCAGGGTTCTGAGTTACGACAGCTCTGTTTTTTCTTCTGAGCCGCTTGTCTTTAAGGTTAGCTCTGCGAGAGTCCTCAAAGGAGACGGCTGCCTTGTGAATGGTGGAGCGCCAAGTGTCACGGTCCGCAGCAAGCGAAGACCATTGGCAGTGGTCGATTTGGCAGGCACTAAGTGACTTCTTGAGACCGTCTTTGTATCTCTTCTTTGGTGCCCCTCTGTCTCGGTGTCCAGTGGCGAGCTCGCCGAACAGAGTGATCTTGGGTAGGCGATGATCCTCCATCCTAGAGATGTGCCCCGCCCAGCGAAGCTGTGTCCGCAGCAGCAACGCCTCGATGCTCACAGTTTCCGCCTGTTCAAGGACCTCGACGTTGGTGACATAGTCACTCCAGTGAATGCTGAGGATGGTACGCAGGCAGCGCTGGTGAAAGCGTTCGAGGAGTCGTAGTTGGCTGCGGTAGAGGGCCCAGGACTCGGAACCGTACAGCAGGGTGGTGAGGACGACAGCTCTGTACACGCTGATCTTGGTGCCTTTTTTCAGCTGTTGATTGTGCCACACCCGCTTGAATAGTCGCCCGAAAGCACTGTTCGCTTTTGCCAGCCTGTTGTCCAGCTCCTTGTCCAGCTTGGCGTCTGACGTGATGATGCAGCCAAGGTAGGTAAACTGGTGTACAGACTTCAGTTCGGACTCGCCGATGGTGATGTGGGGAGGGCGATGCTCTTCCTTGGGTGCCGGCTGATGAAGGACCTCTGTCTTTTTCAGACTGATCTCAAGTCCAAAGAGCTGGGCGGCATCTGCGAAGCAGGACGTAATGCGCTGCAAGGCTCTCTCTGTGTGTGCAACGAGGGCAGCGTCATCAGCAAAGAGCAGCTCACGAATCAGTTGGTCTAGGGTTTTCGTGTGGGCCTGCAGTCGTCTGAGGTTGAACAGGCTGCCATCGAGACGATACCTGATGTACACTGCGTCGTCATCGTCGAGGTCCACTGTGGCCTGCTTCAACATCATGCTGAAGAAGATGGTGAACAGGGTCGGTGCCAACACGCAGCCTTGCTTCACGCCGTTGCGAATGGGGAATTGTTCTGAGAGGTCACTGTTTAGTCTGACCTGGCCTTGCTGGTCCTCGTGGAGCTGGACGATCATGTTGAGGAACTTTGGGGGACAGCCTAGTCGCTCCAGGATCTGCCACATACCTTGCCTGCTCACAGTGTCAAACGCTTTTGTTAGGTCGACAAACGTTACGTACAGCCCTTTGTTCTGCTCGCGGCACTTCTCCTGCAGCTGTCTCAGCACAAAGACCATGTCGGTGGTACTCCTGTTGGCTCCGAAACCACACTGGCCCTCTGGGAGGTGGTCTTCAGCGATGGCAGGTACCAGCCGATTCAGGAGCAACCTTGCGAGAATTTTCCCGGCAATGGACAGCAGGGTAATTCCACGATAATTAGAGCAGGCAGACTTCTCTCCTTTGTTCTTGTACAGGGTGATGATGACTGCATCACGGAGATCCTTTGGTAGTGTTCCTTTTTCCCAGCAGCAGAGAAAGAGGTCGTGGAGCTTGTTGTGCAGTGCTGGGCCTCCATGTTTCCAGATCTCTGGCGGGATTCCGTCAATGCCTGCTGCTTTGCCACTCTTGAGCTGGTGGATGGCTGTGAGGGTCTCTTTGGCGGTGGGTGGTTCGTCCAATTCAACCTTTAGTGGAAGGTGTGGGATTTGGAGGATGACTGTTTCTTGAACAGTGCGCTCAGCGCCGAAGAGGTCCTGAAAGTATTCCGACCAGCGGTTCAAGATGGAGGTATTATCTGTGAGGAGTGCCTGTCCATCAGCGCTTCGCAGGGGACTTTGTACCAGGTGCCTAGGGCCATACACTGCTTTCAGTGCTTCGTAGAAGCCCCTGTAGTCACCGTTGTCAGCGCAGAGCTGGGTCCTCTGTGCGAGTCTGGACCACCACTCGTTTTGGAGCTCTCTAAGCTTGAGCTGGAGACTGCTGCAGATGAGGCGGAAGGCAGACTTCTTCACAGGGCAGGAAGGCTGGGCTAGGTGGGCCTGGTGGGCGGCTCTTTTTTTTGCTAGAAGTTCCTGGATCTCTACGGCGTTTTCGTCAAACCAGTCTTTGTTCCTCTTTCTAGCAAAGCCCAAGACTTCCACAGAAGATTTTACAATAGCAGTTTTCAGTTGTTCCCAGAGTGTTTCAGGGGAGGAGTCTGCTGGAACAACTGTGTCTTTGAGCATGCGCTGTAAATCGGCCTGAAGGGCAGCTTTCTTGTCATCACGCTGAAGCCTGGCAGCATCAAGCTTTTTCTTGGGGGGGGGGGGGGGGGGCATTTCTTGGGTTTCAGCTTGAGGCGGAGCCTGAGTTTGCAGCGAACAAGGCGGTGGTCAGTGTGGCACTCTGCGCTGGGCATCACTCTGGTGAGGAGGACGTCACTGCGGTCCCTCTGACGCACTAGGACATAGTCGATAAGGTGCCAGTGCTTGGAGCGAGGATGCATCTAGGTGGTCTTTCGACTGTCCTTTTGCTGGAAAGTAGTGTTGATGATGACAAGTTGCTGCTCTGCACAGAGCTCCAACAGTAGGCGACCATTGTCATTGCAGTTCCCAACGCCATGCTTGCCGAGGACTCCTTTCCAGGATTCAGAGTCTTGGCCCACTCTGGCGTTGAAGTCGCCAAGGATGATGACTTTGTCGTCTGCAGGGGTGCTCTGCAGGAGGCTGCGCAGGTCAGAGTAGAACTTGTCTTTTTCTGCAGGCTCTGCCAGGAGGGTTGGGGAGTACACACTGAGAAGGGTGACGTATTGCTGGTGTCTCAGTGGGAGGCGCATGGACATGATGCGGTCGGAGTGACCCGTTGGTAGGTTTTCCAACTTAGTCGCAATGTGGGTCTTCACCATGAAGCCCACGCCTGAGAGCCGTCTTTCTGATGCAGGCCTGCCTGACCAGTAGAGGGTGTAGCCAGCGCCAAGTTCTTGGAGGCTGCCTTCCTCCGGGAGGCGTACTTCGCTGAGCGCGGCGATGTCGATGTTTAACCTCCGCAATTCATGGGCAATGAGGGCGGAGCGACGTTCAGGGCGTCCGTTGTCTGCTGTGTCGAGCATGGTTCGGATGTTCCAGCATGCTACGTTGAGTCCGGTCGTGGTCGTCATGAGAGTGGATCCATTGTTTTTTCTTGTTTTCTGACCGCATGAGAAGATGCCCGTTGACCGCGGCTAGCCAACTGGGTTACGAGGGGATAAGCTTCGGTTAGGCCACCTTTTCTAGGCCCCTCTCCGTGTGGAGCAAGCAGTGCTGTCCCTAGAGAAGGCTGCTTGGTCGTTCAGGGTGTGCCGAGTGACGTTGTCATCCCCAGGTCAACATCAGGCGACCAATATCCTGAACCGCCTGCATGCAGGTTTGAGACTGCGGCTTCCAGTGACATCTTTCACCTGCCGTTTTGCCCCTTGCTCATCGCTACAGGACTTGGAAAGTTCAGTGTCATAGTCCGTGGGCGTTTCCTAAAGCCTGCGCGGTGGAGCTTTTTGTTGGAGTGCAGTGTGCGCAGTACTGGCCCCACCCTTTAAACCCTTGGTTCGTTTGCCATGGCCTAGCAAGCTGGGACGGTGGCATCGAGGTCCTCGGGTCGTAGGTTTTATATCAGACTGTCCTTGTCTTAGTCTCTGGCTCAAAAGCCTTCCCCGGAGACACGGGGGCTTTGATGTCAGGGGTTTCCTCCCTTAGCCTTTCCGCAGCCAAGCGGCCAAGCCTGCAAGGCAGCAGGGGACTCGTGGGGGCCGGGGTCGTCTATGTCCCGTGCAGATGTGAACATCTGCCCACTGCCCAGACGGTGACACTTACCAGAGGAGAAAAA
>BTPG01000002.1:102435663-102468163 GCA_036245525.1 Semisulcospira habei | reverse complement strand
AGAGTGGACAGGACTGAGGCTGGATGATAATGGCAGAGAACAGAGAGGAATGGAGGGAGCTGGTTTCCAAGTCATCAGTGGTGCTCCAACGGTAGGCAAGACTATGGGATATAGATAGATAGATAGTCTGCCTGTAATGTTTTATCTGGCACAATCGGTTCAGTGGGATCAGACGGCACAATCGGCTCATGAGATAGTTGCGGATACAAGTTTACCATTTTTTATGACAAATATTTGTTTATTTAATCAGCGATTACATTTTGCAACACTTCAAGAGAATACAATTTGCTGGCATAATAAAACAAAACAAGATCTATGTGTTCCAGTTATGTAACTTAAACGAACGAAAGTTGTTTTATCGACCACCACCTTAATAGCTGGGTTACTACTCGATACGTATACATCTGTGCCTTTTCTAATAGCAATAAAGACCTTTGTTGACTCTGACACTGAGTCATCCCATGTAAGTTTGATTCCGTGCGCAATATCTGCTTCTTTGGCATCAGCCACAGATCTCATGATAATTTCAAATACTATTGTCGCTTCTCTAGCTATGGCAAAATTTGCTGGCACAAACACAACAGAAGTATCTGATCTACCCTTTCTATTTGTAAGAAGATACCTCCGTTTTTCATACTCTTGCACTTTTAGTTTATCTCTGCTATTGTTGTCTTCAGCAAAGCTCGGAACAAGACTCACAAGCAACGGCCCAGAGTTAATAACTTTTCTAAATACTAAGGGTCCTTCATCAGTATATACATAAGGGCTAATAAACTCAAACTTTATGTCCCAGTCAATTATGGGTGAAGGCGCAGGCGGTGTAGGAGCAAGAGCAACTACCCTCTTATTACCGACATGTTTTAAGATGTTGGGCACATTATTTGCAAGACTAGGCGGAGTAGGCACAGTGACATCACGAAGCTGGCCAAGTTTAGGAAACTGTCTCTCAGTGCCGTCTTTTATGTCAGCGATTACTTTCTGCTTATACATTCCAAAAGAATCAAGTTCCAAACCATACACTTCCCCCACCTCACTTTCTTTATCAAAATCCTGCACATCAACCAAATCTTTTAACTCTGTTACCGGACAGGCAACTGGTATAATTTTCTGTTTTGGACCAGCACTCATTTTTTATTCAACAAAAATAAAAATTATTTAACTTCCAAGACAACAATAAAATCATGCATCAGAACTGGTTTGTCATCCTGATTAGTTACAAATAAACACAGTGATTCAAAGAAACTGGAACCTAATTTTTTAAACTGCAAATAACGAAATCTAACAACCACACTTTTACAATAGGGACAGTCGGCACACATCTTAACAAAGTTGAAGGCTTTTTATTGTGTATATTTTCAGTCGTGTTTAGTTCTTTCAAATGAACATTTAGTACTGTGTGTACTGCCAAATTGACAGGACTTCTTCCAGTTATTTATCTTTTTTTGCCGTTACTTTCATTACCCTTTTTTAAAAATCTAATTCCCATGCCCAATCTTCATCCATATTACTTTGTCTCCCCAGTCCTATTAAGCCAATTAAAGTTACAAAATTATTCGAAATTGTAGGCCAACTTCCTTCAGGAAATTCTAATGAAACAAGTAAGTTAGCTGGATTTAAAGTTGCTTTAATTTTTATTTTAGTTAGAAACCAGTTAGCTAAAGTACAAAAGTCATAATACCCAGATGGTATAAAGTGTATATCAGTGTCAGTATAACTTACAAAATAACTTGTATCATCTGTTACATTAAACCACTTTACAGTATAGACTATTTCATGTATAACTACAACCTTGTTACCATCTCGATTATCAATTCCATTAGTTAACATCACTGGTTTATTAGTCTCAAGATTTGTTAATGTGATAAACATTTTTATTATCTCATAAAAAAAGCATAATGAAATTTAAATCACCAACAATTGTTACTACAAACACGTTTCGATTTAATGTAGATGCCAAGTACAATGTCGCGCCTACTTATGATCAGAAATTAATTCAGCTAAATCAGCTCGATATAGCCATGTCTGAAGGGGATTTATTTCAAGTCAAAGTTACAAATCCATATGATCATTACCTAAACCCTCCAATAACAGATGATGCAACTGCAAGAAAGTGGTCTTAAAGTCCACTACAGATGTTTCAAAACCAGCTTAACTTTGCTATACTATGCTCAACTACAGGCTGTGGCGTTTCTTTTACAGACCACTTGAATCACTCAAACAAACTGATAAGGTCTGTCTATCGTTTCCACACGTATTATCAGCTTAGAAGAATACTGTCAGAACTGGATACCCCACTGCCCACTGAATCCAGTTTCAATAGGTATAATAACTCATAGATATGAAAGTGTTTGAACGCATCTGTAATGAATTTAACATCAGTACAAAGTATGACTTTACACAAAAACTTGAAGATCACCACGGCATGGGTACATTGTATTATGCTATGAGTCACAGACAATACCCTCAAGATTACTGGCCTCCATACTCTTCATTTTCATCACAATCTGAAATCTGGTTAGGCTCAATAGAACAGAATCAGTCTAATGCCTGGACCACATTTGTCTTAGACTGGAGTGACAGGTTTACTCAAGCAGGAGTCGAACGCAAAAATGAGTCTATCAGAACGTATGTGTGGTGTATACTAGGAGCACAAGCTCAAACAAAATCAAACATCTTAAACGGGAGTGGCAAATTTGAAGCACAAAAACAGTTTCTTGCAAACCTAGAAGACTCTATCAATTCGGTGGTAGATCTCCCATCAAGCATACAACATTACCAAGACGTTCTCAGATATGCCAGATCAAAAGTTGACTTTGTAGTTGACATTGGGTTATACATATTGCCATCTGACCTTCAACTCCAAATGGGGACAATAAAAAATTATGATAACAAAATAATTGTTGCAGGACTCAATCAGTCTGTAAACTTGAGCCCAACAACCACACATCTACAACCACTAAATCCATTAATAACGCCAGCACCAGTAACGCTATCACCAGTACAGTCAGTAACAACCCCGTCTCTGCCACCGGCACCCATACAGTCAGTAACACCAGTAACAACCCCAGCCCCTGTTCCAGCTCCGGTCCTTCCGGTAAACACACATGAGTCAGAGAGAACTGCATTGGTAATAGGCCTTACTGGATTAGGGATATTACTTCTTTACCTGTTTCATTAAATAACCCACTATTAATCCTCCTACTGTTACCAAAAAGACCCACACATGCTCTGCCATAAACCCTACTACCTTTGCTGCTGTACTGATCAGCCAACTGACAACACTCCCTATTATGCCAGGCAAAGCATCCATTACTTTTACAACCAATTTCTGAAGCAAGTCTGATATGTGTGAAAATTGTTTCTTTACCCAAGACTGTAGATCTTTTGGGTCTGATGGTGGAGCCGGAGGTGCCAGAGCCAAAGCGGGAGCTGAGCCGCCACCACCCATTACAGCTAACACTACAGTACTGATAATAAATCCAAGAGCAGTAATTAAACTCGCAATAGTGAAAAGTGTTTTCAATCTCTCAGTCAAAGTTGTGTCTTCGTGAAGTATTTTCTGAATAGTTTCTCTAATCCTGTTGACCAGTGTTTTGAGTTGTTCTTTTCCAATTTCAACTTCTTCTAGCCGTGCTGATCTTTCTATCTGCAAATCTTTTAATCTGTGTTGTATTCCTTTTTTCATTTCTGTGTCATAATTCTCATCGTCTGCTTTATCCAGTTTGTTTCTTTCTCTTTCTATGTGTTTATCAAGCTCACCTAGTTTGGCTACATTATTTACCCAGCTCACCTCTGATTGTCTGCAGTGATTTATCCAAGCCCATTAAATCTCGTATGGGTAAAAGAGAGTTTTCTATTGTTTTCATAGCCTAATTTATTTGACCATCTGTAAATGAAGTTTCATGTACTACCTTGTTTGCTATTTCTGGCAGGCTTGTTACTGCTGCCATTTCAATTTCTTGTCTCGTTGGTAACCTTGTTTGCACGTCATGAAGGGCAGTAACAATTTGTGGTGGTACTGGAGGACTGGGAGGACCGGGACCCTTTCTCTCCCCCCCCCCCCCCCCCAATACCAAGGTATCTTGCCAACCCGGTATTACCACCAACTTTGCCTTTAATAGTACTTAAAGCTCTAAACGTAGAAGGGTTATTTTTATGGGTTAGATATACTTTACCTTTGTCAACAGTATTTACAAATAAGTGAACTCTATCATATTCAAACTGATTAGGATCTATTACATCTATCATAAAATGAGTTTACTTTGTCTTTTAACAGTTTGTGATACATACTGGAAGTATTTACCATTCCAGTCATATCTGTTGCACTAATATCAAAGTCATGCATGTCATCCATTTCAAAATCATCGTGACCAAATCCTCACGCTGCCATTGTTTTTAATAATTATTTTATTTTGATTTTTGCATAATAAAATGTCTTATGGATCGAAGTTAGACCCGTACAGAAAACTATGTGAACCTCTAGGCATTAAGGGCATTAGGCAATCAATTGTTATCACAAACAATCCTAGCAGGACAGATCAAAACCAAACTCTTACTGTCAAGTTTCTGAACCTAGGTCCCAGTGACGTTATTGTTCCTGGTACTGCACGCCTTGCTTTTAATAGTGAACTTTTATCAGATGATGATGCAAACAGAACACTAGTTGACAACCTTGGCAGAGCAATTATTAGAACTATTAAAGTTAAACTAGAAGGTCAGCAAGTGTTTAGTCTGGATGATGCTGATGTGTTCTACTGTTACAAAGACGTTTGGCTCACTTGAGAAGAACGAGAAGACCATATTTACCAAGGCATACAGTCTGATAACGTTGCCAAAATCAGAATCAATGCAGGACATAAATCAACATCTGCTGCCAAGGACGTTGTTTTAGCTGAAACATATGGAACCAGATTCTAAAAATTCGAAATCCTAACAGCACATTTGCCTTATTACCAAGGAGCACTAAATGACTGTCTGAGTTTTGAACTAACTTTTAATGACTACTCCAAAGTTATAAAATCAACGGATCTCAATGCAACATATAAGATCTCTAACATCTCTTTGGAATATGAAATTGTCACACTGAACTAGCTAGACTTATTCAAAATCAGTACCAGTCAAGACTTTCAATTTATTATGACCGTGTGATAAGACACAGTTTAATGCATAAAGACAAAAGTGATCCAATGTGGAACATCAACTTAAACACACTTGCTAGGTCACTGAAAGGCATTCTTATGTTGTTTGTTGAACTAGGAAGTCCATACAAAAGAGATTCAAAGAAATTCTACAATCCAAAAATAACACATCTATCTTGTACAATCGAAGGCTGTCCAAATCAATTGTATGCTTCAGGAATGCAACCTTATCAACACTATGATGAGATCATAAAGTATTTTGCTGGGGGGAGACTTAGAGAAAAACCAGCAAACATAGCAGGCAAAGATCTACATCTGTATGACGTAAGAATTGGCCAATACCTGACAAACAAGTATGCACTCTGGCTAGACTTACGTAGTACAGATGATGACTAACTACACTACTGCTGAAAATGGCAGTGACGGAATTACAATTCAAATTCAGAAAAAGGACGAGTCCTGCCGAAGCAATAAATATATATTTGTATCTGATTTATGACGCACAACTAAATATTCAAGAAAGCAGGCTACGTGGTCACTTGTATTAAAATTATATTCTGTTTTAAAATGAACTTGATGACACTCGACCCACACTGTGGTTTGTTTTGTGGTGCCACAGGCTGTGGAGAAACTGAATTTGTTCTTGATCTCTTACAAACAAGATACATCTATCATTTTGACAACATTGTGATATTCTGTCCACGATCAAACACAACAAAGCTTATCACAACCGTTTATTCATTTGGACTGACAACAACATTTTTTTAGTCGACCCTGAGAAAAAACTGAATAACTACCTGCAGTAATTTTACAAGCAATTTCAAGGGCAGCCAACTTTGTTTATAGTTGATGATTGCTCTACAGAAAAAGACATTGCCGTTGAAAAAAAAGTTATTAGCCTGTCTGAGTGACCTGGCAAATCTGTCTGAGAAACCTATTGTCTTACGTCAAAGAACTTGTAAGTTCCTTTGTTAAATTACCTACAAGTTCTTAATTTAACTTAGTTATAAATACTTATAGCAGTAAATTCAAAGTTAATAGTAACCTGACAAATTTGTTATCAGGTGCTTGTAGTCAACTGGCAAGAAGGTAGGAACAAGCTGTACATATATCGTATTACAACCATGTGATGGGCGACTTTCAGATATGCGTTCATATTTGCATACAATGGGAAAGTGCACACAAAAAACTGCTTATTCATAGGGGAGTTTACAGCTTATTGATAAGCTGTACTTGCCTAGAAATAACAAGTCACGCGATGGGGTAATAACGTGTGCTGTGCTTTTGTTTTGGATCAGAAATAACACATGTCGTAAATGACATATTTAGTCGTCATTTAACCTATATATCATCAGTTAACATGAATAACAACAGTTGACATAATAATGTTAGAACAGTATACATTTACTGACAGCGAAGCTAAACAGCGCAAGATCCGAATGCACAATAACACGGCTGATTGTGTGTGTGTGTGTGTGTGTGTGTGTGTGTGTGTGTGTGTGTGTGTGTGTGTGTGTGTGCGTGTGGGTGGGTGGGTGTTGGGGGGGGGGTGTACGGCAGTGGGCGACTTTCTTTGTGGAGTAATCAGATATGTGTTTATATTCGCATACATACAATGGGAAAGTGGCACAGGACAAGCCCGCTTATTCATAGGGGGGGGGGGGGGGGGCTTATACGGCTTAAACATAGGTGTGGGATACTGAGAATGTATTGTTTAAACTAGCACGGTCTCCTGTAATGGTTATCACAGATTGGTTTGAGTGGAATTATTTGTACTGCTATACACACACCCTGGACATGCATTTAGAAGGTGACAGACATATTTGAAAAATTGTAATCAGCATTGTGTATTGAGATAGGCGGGGGGGGGGGGGGGGGGGGGGGGGGGTTGGGGTGGGGTGTTGGTAGACTAAGGGGAGTAATTGCCAATTTTTGTGTGTTTTGGGTGATTAGTGCGAAAAAGAATATTATTATTTGTTTGTTTTGTTTTTTTGTTTTGTTTTATTTTTTTTTTCTATTTTTTTTTCTTTGTATTCTCCTATCTCTTATCTCTGGGGGTGGGGGGGGGGGAGGGGGGAAGGGGTGATGGATTCACGACAGTTTAGTTTGCGATTCAAAAATCAAGAATCCAAGGGGGGAAAAAAACCAAAAAAACATCAGTCACGTTTCGCGATGGGAAAAAAGGATGAAGAGGGAAAGTACCGCTTTCATAATAATAATAAATAATAATTACGGTATTTATAATGCGCTTATCTTATAATAAGTATAACTCTAAGCGCGCACTCACAAACTCGCACACGCATGCGCACGCTTTAGACAATGACTCACGTAACACAAATAGTGAAAATACATTACGACGGTCAGCTTGGGGTGGGGAGTGTGGTGATATAGTGCTAGAACTGTTGAAAGAGGTGAGTTTTGAGGGCGGACTGGAAGGAGAGCATGTGTTTCTGAAAGAGAGAGAGTGGGAGAGTGTTCCAGGTGGATGGACCGTATACTGAGAAGGAGCGGGGGCCGAAAATGCTGAGTTTGGTGAGGGGGATGAGGAGGCGGAGAGGGTCGGAGGCGGAGCGGAGGGAGCGGGGAGGAGTGTAGGGGTGAAGTAAGTTGGAGAGATAGGCAGGAGCGTAGTTGTTCAGGGATTTGTAGCAGAGAGACCTTGTCTTGTATTGGATGCGTTGGAGGATGGGGAGCCAGTGAAGGAGCTTGAGCAGGGGAGTGATGTGGTCGGATTTTTTCTTTCTCAGGACGAGGCGGGCAGCATTGTTCTGGACGCGCTGGAGAGTGAAAGTGGTGGAGTGAGGAAGGCCGGAAAGGAGAGAGTTGCAGTAGTCGATGCGAGCTAAGATGAGAGAGACAGCGAGTTTGGTGGCAGCTTCAGTAGTGAGGTATTTTCTGATCTGACTGATACGGCGGAGGTGGAAATAACATGCCTGGGTCGTGGCGGAGACGAAGCTGGTCATGGAAAGAGAGGAATCGAGGATAATGCCAAGGTTCTTGACCGAGTCAGAGAGGGAGATGGGGGTGCTGTCGAGTTAAAGGTGGAGAGAGAGGGGGGGGGGGAGCTGGGAAAGTTTCGGGCGAGTGCCTACCAGCATGGCTTCCGTTTTGTCGTCGTTCAGTTTGAGCTTGTTTGCTGTCATCCAGTTTTTCACGTCATCGTAGCAGTCAGCCGTGCGAGTCAGTAGTGTCTGAGTGTTGTCGAGTTTGTCTTTGTCTAGTAGTTGTGAGTCGTCAGCGTAGAGGTGGTGGTGTATGTGGTGAGACTGGATGATGTTGGACAGGGGGGAGGTGTAGAGTGTGAAAAGGACCGGGCCCAGGACGGACCCCTGTGGAACGCCGCAGGAGAGCCTGACTGGGTTGGAGGAGACGCCGTCGATGGTGACGGACAGCTGTCTGTCGGAGAGGTAGGAGAAAAACCAGGAGTGAGCGGAGTCAGTAATGCCAAAGGAGGGGTGAAGGCGGTGGAGGAGGATAGAGTGGTCTATGGTGTCGAAGGCGGCAGAGAGATCGAGTAGCGTAAGAAGGGAGATGTTGCCCGAGTCAGTGGAGAGAAGCAGGTCGTTTAGGATATGTAGAAGGGCTGTTTCAGTGCTGTGATGTTTGCGATAGGCAGACTGGAAGGGACTGAGGAGGTTGTTATCGGCGAGGTGGAGGTTGAGTTGGTTGAGGACAACCTTCTCAAGAAGCTTGGACAGGAAAGAGAGATTGGAGACTGGGCGGTAGTTCTTGAGTTCGTTTGGGTCGAGGTTGTGTTTTTTGAGGAGAGGACGGACGATGGCGGACTTGAAGATATCGGGGACGGCAGAAATCTCTACTAACGGCAGGGGATGGGGGGGGGGGGGGTGGGGGTTCAGGGGGTGGGTGGGTGTGTGGGTGGTTGGGTGGGAAGCTATGCGTTGATGCTGGCCCACTAAGCAAAAGGTCCTCGGGCCCGATAACATTTTGCTACTGCGCAGTTTTCACAGCATTACTCATCTGGGCCGGAAAATCAAACGCCGGGGGTGGGGTGGGGTGGGGGTGGGATGGGGGTGGAGTGGGGGTGGGATGGGGGTGGGGTGGGGGTGGGGTATGAAATACAATGTACAGTCTAGGAACCGACTTTCACATTTCACAAAACCAGGACTTTTTAACGGATCAGGTAAACTTATTGCTGTTTTCACGATTCACGACAACTCCTTATTAAGTCCATTCTATTTACAAAAGAGACTTTTTAGGACGGGTCGCAGTGGGGCAAATTTAATAGCATGTCCATGATGTCAGTGACGGCAGGCTAAACCTCTAACAATTAAAGTAACAAGATAAAAATTACGTCATCGCTGCTGAACGTACATTTGGCGCGAAGAGCCGTATGTGCGTATGTATGTATGAGCGTATGTATGTGTGTGCTTATGTATGTAAACAAGAGAATTTCCGATAATTATTTCCGTGCACACAAGCTTGAAACTTAACGAAACACTTTCATAAGTTGGTGGCTAAGAGAGCCTCCGAGCATATTGTAATTGAATGTCTCATTGAAGACAAAAACAACCGTTTATAGAAAGTCGGTTAACCCAGATTAGAGTCCGTAATTTGTGTCGTATTTACTTGAACTTTTGCATATAGCTAGTTTGGAAAAAGACATTGGATGAGTTCGTTAGCCAGCTTTGTATCCTTTCAACTTCTGTAGTAAAATTTTTATTTTGTTCAGAAAAGAATTAAAACACAAAAAAAAACTTTTCCTTTCAGCCAAAGTCAGACAGTGGCGGTGACGTAAAAGAGGCAACTCCGTCACCACGCAGACACTGACATAATACTCTAAATATGACGTCATTCCCTCTCTCTCTCTCTCTCTCTCTCTCTCTCTCTCTCTCTCTCTCTCACACACACACACACACACACACACACACACACACACACACACACACACACACACAAACATGCGTGCATCTCCAGGAGGAATAGATCCTCATGCGCTCTCCAGGCGCATGAGGATCTATGCCTCTTGGAGATGTTTGGAGCGCGCGCGCATCCACGCACTAACACGCAAACACACATCGACGCGCTTTCAGAAGAACATACAGGTGACCCGTGTACTTAGTATATCATGCAGCTAGGTAAAGTCAACCTGCTTTCACACAAATTATAGCAAGACTGAAATTGTACCGTTCTAGTTTTGTCACCATTTTCTCAAGCCTATGAAGCGAAAGTGAAACTCATATCACGTAAAACATAAAATTACTTAAAAACTAATACTTACGTCATGACAAATGACGTTTGACAAATCAATGACGTGTATGTCCTGCGCCCCTTATAGAACTCACTGACGCATTGGCAGATCTGCGAGACTTTTTTAATAGGAGATAATTCAACATCAGAATCAGGTCATAGACACACGGTAGAGATCATCGACAGCGAGGACGGCTCTCATATAGAAGGGACTTTGTGGATTATGGTTCATCCCATCTTGTTTCACGGGTCACGAAAAATGAAGTAATTGCAATCACGGGAACCGAAAAAAGGGGGGAAAAAAACTGCCATTTACGCATCACGATTTTATGGCATTACCTGCCCCGCCTCCCCCCCCCCCCCACACACACACATACCTCCCCCCCCACCCCCACCCCCCTCCGTCCCCCTTTCTATGGATTGTGAAAAAAAGGTAGAAAGGTCGTCTTAGGTGCGGCGAGACAACTCTGATAACCCGCTGCATCGGCACATTTTAGCAGGAAATCCGCTCTTGAGCAAACTGCCTTAACCCCTTCGACACAAATAATCACCAATTCCACGTCTATGCACTCACCGACACTCGCGTGAAAACCACAGATTAACCTCTTCAGCGCCGAGAAAATTTGACCAGCACCCAACTGCAAGAGGTATAGATCCTCATGAGCCCCCGTAGTTGGAAGGGCTCCAGAGAAGGGTTTATGCCTCTTGCTGACACCACTTTCAATCCATATTCCTGAGACAGCTGGCTGTGTGTGTGTGTGTGCGCGTGCGTATGCGTGTGTGTGTGTGTGTGTGTGTGTGCGTGTATGCGTGTGTGTGTGTGTGTGTGTGTGTGTGTGTGTGTGTGTGTGTGTGTGTCTGTTGAGTTAACGAGGATTGCAGAATACAGTCTGCGTTGGCTGGTACTGAGCGGGTTAACTCAATCAGCCCGACGGACGTACTTCCCAAATTTTGGACGTGTCATCTAACGACTATGCACCTGTTGCAGGAGATGGATCGACCAAGATAATTCAAGGGTAGTGCCAGATTAGCTTGGCGCCGACAGGCGCCAAGCTAATCTGGCACTACCCTTGAATTATCATGGTCGACCCGTCTCCTACTGTAGTGCGTCAGGGCTGAATGGGTTAAATGAAACTAGAAAGAGGCATAGTGAACGCAGTAATTAACAAGAGGTATAGATCCTCATGAGCCTTCCCCCTCCCGACGCAATGTAAGCGTAACGATGCAATTCGCCCTGAATTTTTTTCAAGTACACATGGTTCAAAACATGATCCTCCTTTTAAAACATTTTTTTTTTTTAGCAACATGTAGCGCGCACTGGTGTAGACTGGTCTAAGGTCACGTAATACCTTCCCCTGCTCGATTGGTAAGCAACATCAGATTGTGTCAATACTCATGCGTGCTGGGAAACTCCCCCCCCCCCCCCCCACACACACACACATACTGTTACATATCTGTCAGCTTAGAACTGTTAGAACGTACAATGTTTGTTCAAAACAATCTCGGAGGCTTGAACCAAAACCCGCTTTCAAAACCTACTACAGGCAGATAAATGTCACCAAGCTATAAAACGGTATGTAATTGCTAGCTGTCAGCGCCGAGGGGTGAACATTTTTTTTTCTTCGTGGCTGTGTGTCTCTTTCATCTCCATAGCCGAATTGGATTTGTCTGCTAAATACTGTATAGCAAAAAAAAGAAAACGCTGTGGACGAATCAACTATAGGCATAATAATCCCTTGACTGCCATGGACGCAGTCTGTGCTTTTGAAATCAACGTAAAATAAAAGTTAAAGATCCCCAGCCGCGAACGGAACATGGATCCAGTGTGTCAGCAAGGCACAGATCCTCGTGAGTCCCCGCATCGTCAAAGGTATGATATAGAATGGTGTCAGCATGAGGCATAGATCCTCATGAGCCCCCGCAACTGCGGGGGCTCACAAGGATCTATGCCTCTTGCAGTCGGGTGGTGTTGAACGTTTTCTCAGCGGTGAAGGAACGGTGAATCAGATTAACCCACTTAGCCCCGAGTCCCTACAGCAGCAGATTTATTGACCATGATATTTTAAGGGTAGTGCCAGATTATCTTGGCGCCTAAAGCGCCAAGCTAATCTGGCAATACTCTTGATGTATCATGGTCAATCCACCTCCTGCAACTGGTACATAGTATGTCGTTCAGTAACACTTCCGAAATTTGGGAAAAGCCCCCGTGGGGCTAAAAGGGTTAAGCCTAGATCAAAATTAATCAGGCCAATACACGGCGTGTAAGACTGTTCATCAAGTCCCACCAACCTGCACGAGAGATAGATTCTCATGAGCTCCTGCAGCCGCAGAGGCTCATGAGAATCGTTTTTCTCTTCTGGCTGGCTTAACTGGCATTCACAGTCAGGAAAATCATGCATGTCAACAGAGCGAAGATTTCAGCGTAAGCTAATCGCTCGCATTATCTTTGCATCGATCGCTTGATTTAAACGCACTCATGATGGCATACACTAGCACACGATAATAGCACTGCACAACATCGAGCTTAGCAAATGTTGCTTTTGCATAACATGGTCTACTATTGCTTTTAAAACGATTATGATCGATTCGTAATTCGACACCCCCTCCCCCTCCCCCCCCCCCCCCCCCCACCCCCCATCCCCGGCAGCATGCAGTCAAGACGCGTTCGATCGCTGAATTGTAGTGTTGAATTTACAAAGACGTGCGACAAAAAAAGAAAAGATAGATACTTGGTAAGCCGAAAGGTCCTCGGACCGACGTCAGCTTTAGCTGGCCCGCGCACGTCCGTGCGCGGGCCAGCTAAGGCTGACGTCGGGCTGAGAACCTTTTGCTCACCGGGCATCCCCCGTGGGAACCAGAGACCAGATGCCGCGCTGTGCTGGAGCGCTGAAAACAGAGGCCGCCCAACACAGCTAAAATCAAATGAAAACATGTAATATACGTGATTACTTACATGCTGTCTGCAAAAAAGTTGACTTCAGTTCGGTCTGTTCAAGACGGCGATATGTGCGCTGGGAAAGGCCCATACGCGCTCCACCCCACGCTTCTGAAGTCTTACCACACCGTTATAAAAGAAAAACAACAAACAACGTGGAGGCTCCAAGAGCTTTGGCTAATGAATTAGTTTGTCAGTCAAGAATTTTAGGAGCTGTGACTGCATGCAGCTGCCACTGCATGCAACTGTTTCTGCTCTAGCTGCAATGCATGCACACCTATACGTCGACGGCGCGTGCATGTCCATTTGTATAATTCCCATCTGCGTCACTAGAAATAAACCTATTTTCGGTTTCCATTCAAGTTGAACAGGTCTTGGCGAGTTTCACTTGTGAGTTAATATTTTTCTAGGTGGCAAATTATAAAGGCAAGAGGCACAGATCCTCTTGAGCCCCCGCGTGAGCCGGGTCATGAGGATCTGTGCCGCTTGCCAGCCTTATTCATGACCATGTGCCAGGCAGCACTTGCGAGGGTTTCGTAGACATCATTTTGAGCCTTTGGCAGTGTAGGGCCCAAAATGTCTGTATGGTTAACCCGAGTGTATTTTGGGCCGTGACGCGCGCGCGTTTGTGTGTGTTTGTGTGTGTGTGTGTGTGTGTGCGTGCGTGCATTCATGGTATGATCCACGCCTAACGGGTCACCTCTTACACGGGCAGTTACTACTAACCCTGTTAAGTGGTGACAAATTACGCAACGATCATTCCATGCCTCTTTGTGTGTGTGTGTGTGTGTGTGTGTGTGTGTGTGTGTGTGTGTGTGTGTGTGTGTGTGTGTGTGTGTGATCGGGTGTGTGCACGCGCGTGTGTGCGCGTGTATGTGTTTGTGTGCGCGTGTGTGTGTGTGTGTGTGTGTGCGCGTGTGTGTACGGGCGTGTGATCATGTGCGTGTATGTGATCATGTGTGAGTGCGTGCGTACGTGAGTGTGCGTGTGTAATCACAATATAAACCCGTCCAAGGAACATAGATACAAACTGGTCTCAGGAAAAGGCCTATATCCTCATTAGCGCCCCCCAACTGCGGGGGCTTATGAAGATGTATGCCTCGTGCAGTTGGATCGTGTTCACATTTCACGGCGGAGAAGGAGTTACGGTCAAAATTCCCAAATATTTTGGACTTGTTCTCTGGAGACTAGTTAACAGTTTAGGAGACTGATCGGCCATGATAGTTCAAGGATAGTGGCAGAATAGCTTAGTCCATTTTTTTAAAATCTTGGTTTACCGTAGGAATCATAGGTTCAAGGCTGGTTTAACCCCTTCCCTGACACTGATCGCAGATTGTGAGTCTAAAATCTCTCGCCATGCGCTAAAAGCCGAAAGCCGTCAACACTGCTAGTGTGGTCAGCAAGTATCAAGATCGAGTCTTCTTGACGAGCAAGGGATTTTGGGAAGGAAAGTTTATCAAGCAAATTCATGAATATTAATTTGCTTGTTATACAATATATCAATACATGTGTCAAAGAAGGACAAACTTTATGGAGTGGATACATAGAAGAATGCATGCATCTCTTGCAGTTGGTTCAGTGTGTGCTCTACTTTCGTGTGATAGTGACTTCTACTGGACTGTTATATTTCATTTGTGTGACATTTCGAGAGTTATTAACGTTTCTTCTTTTTCATCACTGTTCTGTTGAATACTTCGAACCGTGGAACATGGACTCAGTCTTCGTTTCTGTGTCGCTTAGCGCCAGCCTGGCGTGCCTACAGTCGTAAGCAGTCAGTCTCCAGACCCGAGTTTGCGCTGCCGTGAACCTATACATAGATCCTCATGGTGCCCGCAGATGCAAAAGCTCATGAGAATCCTGGCTGAGCGAGCTGATTCAGTGACTGCTTCCATCGTGTATTAGACATAGAGCATATACATAGGGAGAGGCGATCTGGCGCTTTTCAGCGTGGAGACCGTCCGCCATATTGTGTATGCCACTAACCGCTACCGCCGCACTGTGTTTATGCTATAGCCTGTATATACTTCTGCCTTTTAACACTTGGCGGAGATAACGATAATGGAATGCTAGACGTGTGAACTGTACGGACTTGTACTTGTGCATTTACAACATAATACACACATTACAAAACAACCAAGTGGTCCAAAAGCGTTTGCTTGGAGCCATATTTTTTTCCTTACGGCACAACCACACGCGTTAATGTTATCTTACGTTACGTAAGCTTAGACTGACAGGACTATGACTGTGCCATGTGTTACGTGGTGGAGTTGTAGTCGTAGTATGGTAAACACACCAGACGCACGCACGTAAGGTTCTTTTAAATAAACCTCATTCAACTGCAATCCGTCACACGTGGCTTAAGGATGTAGACAATACTGGAGAAACAGTTCCAACAATATTTTAATTCAGCGATGCGATCTCCACACAATGCAGTTCCAAATGCATCAACAATGATACAATGTCTCTTCTGCAATGTCCACACTCCGACACAAAGTTTCTCATACACAGCGTTTCACACAACGTAAACCCTACACGGGCCACGTACCTACGCTAACTGAGTGTCTCTACAACTGACAAATGCAAGACAATGTACGCTCATGCTTCCTAGCATGATCCTTTTATAGTGGAATGCTTTCCAGAAAAATCGAGGAAATTCGTATAACACAACCAATCAGAACAAAATACGCAACTAAAACTCCTAAATATCAATGAATAAACATTACACTGGAATATTCTGTAAAATTCTAGCTGCTATTTTTTAGCCTCTATGTTGGAAAATCCAGGCGCGCTATGACGTCACACAAAAGTAGGCCAGACAGGTCACAACCTTTCCCGCTTTCTTTGGTAAATACGCGACTGGTGCACCAATACTGACCGCTAAACTTCACGCGCGCAGTAAACAGTGATGAATACTCGAGCGGTTTCTAGACTCTTCGGGACTCAACTCCGTGCGTCAAAAGATAATCAATTCCGCACTACCGTGCACGAAAGTGAAACTCACTGAAAAGGTACGTGATTCGTAATCACGATAGCTCAAATAAATATCGGATCGTTTCCTACGATTTATGCATGACCGCTCTCACAGAACAACACAACCACAATCGTAACATCATGCATGCGTAAGATAAACATAGGTTTTGAATGAGTTATCTTGGTGCCTTATTTCTAAGGAATCGCGAAAGTATTGCTCTGCTATATCTATCTATCTTTGTTGGTCAATCCATTTGGCTGAGCCAAATGAATGCCAGTAGCTTATGGAAATCAGTCGTACATTTTTTTCTCCTGTTTTTACACTTCTGTGTGACTGACCCATCTCTCTTGCCCCATGTCATGTACACTATGTGCATATGCAAAGAAGTACCCAACGGAGAAAGAAACACGCTTAGAAAAGACGGGTACAACACAATTTATTAATATTTCGGGTAAATACCCTTTGTCAAAATAGACAAACAAACAAACATACAGATTAGCCGCTACTTATCTTCAATGGCAGAAGGAATGTGGCAACTGAAGGAGGTGACGTAAAATAAAAGAAAAGGAAGAACAAAAGTGCGGAAAAAGTAAAAATGACGTCAACGAAAAATCGCGTAAGAGAGAGACTCGGAAAGAACCTGAACACAAGAGACAAGAGTGTGTGCAAGCACGTGCAGGAGCGAGCGAAAGAAAAGGCGTGTAGATGAGGCCAGAGAAAGAGAGAGAGAGAGAGAGAGAGAGAAAGAGAGAGAGAGAGAGAGAGAGAGAGAGAGAGAGAGAGAGAGAGAGAGAGAGAGAGAGCGAGACGGAGAGAGAGAAAGAGAGAGAGAACGAATGGGGAGTACCCTAGGGCACGAAGTAGGCTGAGTGTCTAATACACAAAGCCTGCTAAACACCAACCCGAAGGCAAACTTTATATCACCTTCAAGTTGAGGACTACCTCGGGGAAAAACGGGAGGACCCCGGGAAAAAAACCCCAGCATTTAGCACGGTACACAACAAGTAATAAGTCATGAAAACAAAGCAAAGAATCAAATTCAGTAAGAGAATATTGGTATAAGTGGAGCGTAGGTAGTTGTGAAACCGTCTTCAAGGGTAAGTCAAAAAATAAGGGGGAGAGAGAGAGAGAGAGAGAGAGAGAGAGAGAGAGAGAGAGAGAGAGAGAGAGAGAGAGAGAGAGAGAGAGAGAGAGAGAGAGAGAGAGAGAGATATGGGGGCGGGGGGGGGGGGAGGGGGGGGAAGGAGTAAGGAAAAAGGGGAAAAAAAAAAACAAAAGGGAGGGGGGGGGGGCGGAAGACAACCAGCCAGAGCCACCAACCCCACCCAACAGGCACCCACCAGCCCACAGAAAAACACACAGGCACGCAACAAGACGACCACATACATCCCCAAGGGATGCACACGATCGCCCCGCCCCAAAACCGCGTATCAAACCGTGAGCCGGAGACCCGGTGCCCGACAGGGAAGGGCAAGGGATCCAACTAAACGTTCGGCCAGCGCTGAGAAAGTCCCCAAGGGAAATGTACATATCAACCAGCGCCAACATCACCTAACTGATTAGTGAGTAGTAAATCAGTGAGGTAAAGTAGCAGACACAAGCAAGGTAAACAATGTTAATCTTTCATATTCATCCCGAGTGGCGCCACAGTGCCTAGTTTATTAATCAGAAATTTTTCACGGTCTTTCCTGGCCCAGACATTACTGGCTTGCATAAGCCAGAGGCCTTTAACTCGAATGTCTGAGACGGAGTGGTCGGCCTGATTGAAATGTCGTCCGACCGGTCTGTTGTATTGGTACTTGACAGACTGAAGATGTTCTTTGAAACGGTCGTTGATGGTTCTTTCCGTCTCTCCAACATAGAGTTGGCCGCATTTAACACAGGAGATGACATAAATCACGTTGGTGGTTTGACACGTGAAGTATCTGTCTATGTTGAATTTGTAACGTGGACCATTGACCACGGTGGAAGGGCAAATAAAAGGACACGTCTTGCAATTAGGAACATTGCACGGAGTGGAGCCGGAGGCTCTGGTGGTATGACGAGGCTTGAGAGTAGAGCGAACAAGCATGTCCCGCAAATTAATATCCCTCTTGAAAGCTACCAACGGAGGTTCAGAAAAGATAGCAGCAGATTCTTGACTGGATGACAAAAGACCCCAGTTAGAAAGAAGGATTTTACGCACCGGATTGGTGTGGGGATGGTAGATCATGGTTACGATAGGCCTGTCACTATCAGCGGTAGGTTTAGTCTGCAGTGTACTCGCGCGACTAAGTTTTTGAACCGTTTGGAGAGATCCTTGAACAACAGTATGTGGGTAGTGTCTGTCGATGAAAAATCCAGCAATTTCTTTGGATTGAACATCAAAATCTGATTCTTCGGAACATATTCTTTTTAGCCGAAGAAACTGGGAATAAGGGATGCTGTTTTTAGTTTTGGGGTTGTGAGAAGATCGGTAGTCGAGGTAGGAATGTGAGTCGGTAGGTTTGTAATGTATTGAAGTTTTCAACATTCCGCAGTCAATCCTGATGTTCATGTCCAGAAAGTCGACTGAAGTAGCTGATATAGTGTAAGTGAACTTGATGGATGGGTGGAAGTCCTGCACGAAGTGAATGAAGTCTAAAAGTGCAGCTTGGGTCATGTGAGTAGCTCCTAAACCGTCATCGATGTAGCGTTTATACATCTCAGGGACAGGCCCAGTGTATTGCTGAAGAATCTGTTGCTCAAGGAAACCCATGAAAAGGCAAGCATAGCTGGGTCCCATTTTTGTGCCCATCGCTACGCCACTGCATTGAGCAAAGGTGACGCCATCAAAGGTGAAACTGTTAAGAGAGAGAACCAATTCAGCCAGACGTAGAAGTGTATGAGTAGGAGGTTGTTTATGACTTCTTTGGTTGAGGAAGTATGCAAGTGCATTGAGGCCGTCATTGTGCGGTATAACAGTATATAGTGAAGTGACATCAAGGGAAAACAACAGTTCAGGTTTGAAAAGTTGTTTCTGGTTGACTTGGTCTATGATCTCTAGAGCATGGTTGGTGTCTTTAATGTAGGTAGGTAGAGACTGAACAAAGGGTTGGAAGATGATGTCCAGGTATTCGGAGATGTGTTCAGTGGGACAGCTGCAAGCTGACACTATGGGGCGGCCGGGATTGTTGAGTTTGTGAATTTTTGGGAGAAGGTAAAAGTTAGGTTGCTTAGGCCGCTTTTTTATGAGGAGATTAGCTGTGGAAGGAAGCTCTCCTTTAAGAATCATCTCTTTGACTGTCTTAGAGATGCGCTTTTGATTAGCTTGGAGGGAGCATTCGTCAAGGTGTTGGTAGTGTTCTGGGTTCTCTAACTGTCTGTAAGCCTCTTTGATGTACAGACCTCTGTCCCATACAACGACGGCGCCACCTTTATCGGCTGGTTTGATTACGATGTCGCTTCTGTTACGAAGATTGTTGAGAGCGTCCAGTTCAGATTTAGTGAGATTAGAGTGAGGAATGGGTTTGAATTTGAGTTGTCCAATGTCAGACATGGTCTTCTTAATGTAGTATTCGAGTTCAGGAAGTTTACCATGAGGTGGTTCTCTTCGGACAGGAGTGTCAAAATGATCAACGAAGATGTCACCAACCTTCTGAGTTCTCGGTCGATGGCCCAGGACAGCCATCCATCTAAGAGACCTATAGAATTTCTGCAGATCTCTGATGAGTTCGTATTTGTTTATAGTAGGCTGCCTTGGAATAAACTTTAAACCTCTGGAGAGGACAGCTCTTTCATCGTGTGTCAGAGTTAAATCTTCAGGAATGCACTGTACTAGATTTCTGTGAGGTGTAGTAGTACCGACGAAGGCGCAGTGGAGGTGCGTAGTGGTTACAGCGTCAGACAAAGGACTAGAGGGGTCTTTTATCACAGTAAGCAACGGAGTGCAAGTGGCATCAACGTCATGTAAAACGGAATTCGAAGGAGGGGTGCCTCTAACGTCCAACGTGGGTGCGCAGGCGGCAACACCAATCTCTCCGTAAGCATCGGAGTTCACCTCTCCGGACGAAGGAAGAGAAGGGGCGGCGGCAACGTCCAACGTAGGCACGTGAACGGCTACACCATCCTGAAAACAGTCTTCAACTTTGGACAATGGCAGAGGACGGGCAGCTCGAACGACCAAAACAGGAGCGTGAGCAGCGCAACCATCCTGGGTAGAGTTATCGTCACTGGAAGAAGTATCACCCTCAACAGGCTCCGGCCCGGAGGAGGTCAAAGATGTGGCATCAAGGGCAGCTCCGTGGGTCAGCGTCAGCGCTGGGGCACAACCGTCCAGTCCAGAAAATGAAGCCGATGTGAGGATCACGGCACCAACACCAGAACCACAGTCAGCACCAAGCGTGGTAAGCGGATGGACAGTAGGCACAACCAAACGCCGGGTATCACATTGGGTAGGAAGAGGGACCGCTGAAGCAGAGTTTGTGCTGCGATTAGTGTTGAATTTGGATAGCTTATGATCTTTAGTTTTAGTGACATGGGCATGCACAAGAGTATTAAAATCATGCACAACAGATTTAATTAAGAAGACAGTATGAATATCACACAGCTGAATCAGCTGTCTCTTCAAGATAACAAGAGTGGAGTCAAGATCGGAGATCTTGTGATTTAATGACTGAATGTGACACGTCATTAACTTAAAGCTAGTTTTTTCAAGAATTGTGTTAGTCGCCTGCAAAAGAGAAGAATTATTCAGATCGGAAGGAGAATGTTTAAGCTGAAAACCAACAGGAATAATACGAAGGCGAATACATTTTTTGAGAAAAGCGAGATGACTGGAGCATTTAGTTTTAGAAAAAATAGTTTTAGCATAAGAAAAGGACAAAAAGAAAAGAATCGGTGGTAAAAAAGCAAAACGTGAAACCAAACGTGAACGCAAGCCAGTGAAAAAAGCTGACGAAGGCATGCTAGTACAAGCGCAACGAGACAAACATGGAGATGCAGTCAAAGAGAAATAATCAATCCAGACCAAAAAGGTGACTGCCAAGCGTGTAATATGCAAAGAAGTACCCAACGGAGAAAGAAACACGCTTAGAAAAGACGGGTACAACACAATTTATTAATATTTCGGGTAAATACCCTTTGTCAAAATAGACAAACAAACAAACATACAGATTAGCCGCTACTTATCTTCAATGGCAGAAGGAATGTGGCAACTGAAGGAGGTGACGTAAAATAAAAGAAAAGGAAGAACAAAAGTGCGGAAAAAGTAAAAATGACGTCAACGAAAAATCGCGTAAGAGAGAGACTCGGAAAGAACCTGAACACAAGAGACAAGAGTGTGTGCAAGCATATGAGTATGGATGAAATCGAAAACATAAGTTCTTAGGACTTTCTTCTTCCTACGGGCTGCACAACACTCCGACTCACACACACACACACACACACACACACACACACACACACACACACACACACACACACACACACACACACACACACACACACGCACGCACGCACGCACGCACGCACGCACGCACAGAGGGAGAGACAATGACAATGACAATGAATCTTTATTTTCCAAGGATAAAAAGATTTAGGTCTGAAGACCTTTCTTCCATCTTGTCCTTGCTAAACTACTTACACAAACACTCACGCGGCCGCACGCACTGACACACCATAAGCGCCCAACAAGGCGAGTCATACCGGCTGCCCCCCTCGATCAGCTTCCGCTCGAAGGCGACAGCAGGGATACAGCCAGTGCGTACATATGGCGATCATATACAAAAACATCACAAACACATTTAATACACATAATGTGATATACATGCGCTACCAACTAACAAGTGTACCATAAAATTAAAGAAAAACAAAAACAAAAAAACAAAACAACAACAACAATAACAACAATCAGATATATATATATATATATGGAAAAAAACAGAGATGCCGCAGCTCAGAACCCTGGCCATACCTTCCCCTGCAGCCACTGCGGTCGAACCTGCCTGTCTCGGATTGGCCTCCGCAGCCACGAACAAGCCTGCAGACGTCGTGGGCAACTCCTATAAAATCTTCGTTCGCGAAGTCAAGCCAAGATGATGATATATATATATATATATATATATATATATATATATATATATATATATATATATATATATATATATATATATATATATATATATATATATATATATATATATATATATATTGAGAGAGAGAGAGAGAGAGAGAGAGAGAGAGAGAGAGAGAGAGAGAGAGAGAGAGAGAGAGAGAGAGAGAGAGAGAGAGAGAGAGAGAGAGAGAGAGAGAGAGAATCAATGAATCAATGAATCAATGAATCTTTATTTTACAACGGTAAAGATATTAACAATGCCAGAGGCAATGCCATTTCTGCCGTTGCTACATCTACAACACAACAATTACATTACATTAATACATGTATAGGACGAACGCCTACGGTGTGTTGGGGGAGGGGGAGCAATGGTAAAGGGAAGGAAAAAAAAAGAAGAAAAAAAAAGCAACAACACAGCAGCACTATACATACACAGCAGTAGAATGGGTACATTACTAACAATGATATCTACGTATAGAAAGCAAAGCTTGAAGATAGTTATGGCTGCGAAGATAAATGTTCAAAAAGACTTTTCTTGAAACATGATACCGTTGGAGTGGTCTTCGTGTGGGATGGAAGCGAATTCCACAAAGTCGCCCCCGAGAATGCTAGACTGGTTTTAAATAAGTCTATTCTGGTTTTGGGTACTACATATAGGCTTTTTGTATCGCCATAGCGGGACTGTGACCGGACTAGCAGCTGGGTTAGATATTCCGGAGTGTTGTCATTCCGAATCTTAAAAAGGAGAACACCTTTGTTGAATGCAAACTGCTTTTTGAGAGAAAGAAGTCCCGCTTTGTAAATCTTATCATCCGTTGTCAAAGTAGGATCAGGTAAAATTAATTTCGCTGCTCTTCTGTGTAAGGAGTTCAGTCTTTTTAAATGTACATCTCTGCAGCCATCCCACACCGTCGAAGCATAATTAATGTGGGACTGAATATGTGCATAATAAAATAATTTTCTGGTTGCAAAGTCAGTGAAGTGCTTCAGTTTGGACAGCATGAAAATGTTTCTTGAAACAGTTTTACACACTTTATGTGTGTGTGCCTGCCATTTGAGCTGATCATCTATGATAATTCCAAGGAGGCGGTGTTCAGACACTTGCTCAATAGAATTGCCTTCAAAGGACAAATCAAGTGAAAGGGGGCTTAATTGCTGTTTTTGGCGTGTCGCAATTACCATTGACTTGGTTTTTGCTGGATGGATACTCATTGAGTTACGTTCACACCAGGCGGACACCTCATCAAGGCTCTGTTGTAAGTCATCTGCAACCACATTAAGGTTTTTATTTGCCGTGTGGATTGACGTATCGTCAGCAAACAAGTCACATTCGACAGATTCTGACGTTAGGTGAAGAGGCAGATCGTTGATGTATAAACAAAATAGAAGAGGGCCTAACACTGACCCTTGAGGTACTCCAAACTTAACCTCCTTCACTTCAGAGTGTGATCCATTAACTACAACCTTTTGCTTTCTTCCCTTTAGATATGAACTAAAGAAGGAAACTGCTGAGACGTTTTTTAAATAATGACTAAGTTTGCTTATCAGAGTGTCGTGGTTAACCAGGTCAAACGCCTTCTTAAAGTCAAGGTAAATAACACCCGTCAGTTGCGAATTGTTTACGTTAGATAACCACTTATCTGCAAGTCTGCTTAGCGCTGTATGACAGGAATACTTCGGACGAAACCCAGACTGGAAGGGATGAAGCATATTATTTGTCTCTAAATACTGAGACAAATGTTTGTGTACATGTCGCTCCAGAGGTTTGCTTAACACGGACAGTAACGAAATCGGTCTATAATTATTCAGATTTCCCCTGTCCTTGGATTTCGGTAGTGGAATTACTTTTGCAAGTTTAAGCTGTGTAGGAAATACACACTGATGGAGACATAGGTTGTAAATGTATGTCAGCGATTCAACAATGTAAGGTAGGGATAGTTTCAGAACTTTAGTATTTATGTCATCAGGGCCTGATGACTTCTTGTTCGCGAGACTACTTATGAATTTACCTACTTCATGTATTGCAATCGATGGAATGCTGAAAGGAGTCACAGTCTTCTGATTGCAGTAGTTAATTAAAATATCGAAACACTTATCATTGACACTTCCTTGTGTTGAGAAAACTTCAGCAACAGACAGGAAGTGATTATTAAACATGTCAGCGGATAGATCACTAGGGATTACCGTGGATGCACTAGAGCCTCGGGTAAGGGAATTCAGGACGCGCCAAATAGCAGACCCGTCTTTGTTGTTTTTAATAGTATTTCTTACAAAGGCTTTTTTCGCTTCGCGTAACATATACTTGACGCGATTACGCTGCTTTTTAAACTCGTCAAACTTCTTTTCTCTCCTGAGGGTGTTCCTAAACTCCATGGCCTGCATCAGTTCTTTTGTAATCCATGGGGGTAGTACCGCGCTTTTGACACGCCTCTCCCTGAGGGGTGCGTGTTTGTTGAGTACCCCAAGGAAAATGCTGTACCATGCAGATAGAGCAACCTCTGGGTCGTTGGACTCGGTTACTGAGTCAAAGCACGCATTACTAAGATCATGTAAAAATGCGTTTTGGTTAAAATGTTTAAAAGAGCGATATGTTACGGTGATATGACCTTTCTTTTTAGTCTTTGGAATTTGCGCAGCCCATTTACACACTACAGGGAAATGATCAAGTCGGGAACAGAAACGTCAGTCACAGATTTAGGGTTATTGGTATAAATATGGTCTATGAGAGTGGATGTTGCAGCAGTAATCCTAGTGGGTGACTGCACCAGCTGCACCAGCCCAAACAAGGAAGATGTTGTTTCCCACGCGGTGTGGGGTTTCAGTAAATTGATATTGAAATCACTCATTACTGAGAATGATGTCGGTGTTTACTTTACAGACTTTATCTAAGTTACAGGTGAAATGGTCGTACCAACTAAAGTCAGCCGCCGGGTTACGGTACAAGAAGCCTACGTATGATGGAGCCAAAAAAGGACGCTTTACTTCAATCCACACGCACTCAACATCTGCGGCTTCTAGATCTTGCCGTCTACGGACTAAGTGTTGAATAGACTGGTGGATGTAGACGGCAATGCCTGTTTGGCCTTGGGAGGAAGGATCTCTTCTGATTACAGAAAAGTTAGGGATACTAATGGCTTCATCACTGATGTTCGAGCTCAAGCGTGTCTCAGTGACGCCAAACAAGTGAAACGGTAACGGTGTGGGATTGTTAAGAAAACAAGCTAAGTCAGGTATCTTATTGTAAAGATGAAACACGTTAAGATGGCCTACACGTAAGGTACATTCCCTTATGCTCGCTTTCGCCATTGAGGCTAGCACAGGCATAAAAGATTATAACACAAAAAGAATGTAAACTGTCTCACAACACAAAAGAAACACACACACACAAAAGTAACAATCATACACACAGTGCAAACCGGATAGGTACAGGTGAACCGTCAAACAGAACTACACAAAATAATTTGATAAACTGACAGTGCAATAAAACAAATTAAAGCAAAGCGCGTTTTCACTGCAAACAAGATAATGTCCAGTTTTGCGCTGATAATGTCAACGAATCTGCACAATCTATACCACAGAGCCAGTGGAAAAGACTATTTTCCACTCGCCCAGCGGTTTGAGTGCAGAGGTTTTAAGTGACCTCTGATTCTTAGTATAGATGTGGCACAGCGCACAAACTAAGTCACGCGTTGCGCTTTTCAATAATTAAGTCACAATCACGTAAGACCTGTGACTTTATCATATGGATAGTGCCTTGTACACCAAAACCTGTGGACAATGTCATTAGCAACACAGCCTGCAACAGTCACCACTGGCCAACAGTCTAATCTTGTCAAGAGGCACAACCGTGCACACACACTAACGACATAAAAAGGCAAAATGAAATGTTCCGATAGGAAAAGTCTGATGATAGTCACAAACTATAATCAAGTGTCGAGTCGT
Source organism: Semisulcospira habei (assembly GCA_036245525.1). NCBI lineage: Eukaryota > Metazoa > Mollusca > Gastropoda > Semisulcospiridae > Semisulcospira > Semisulcospira habei. The sequence goes on along the minus strand of BTPG01000002.1, from coordinate 102,441,896 downwards.
AATATGAGATAAAGGCACCGTTCAAACTTCCATATGTAACGCGGTTAACGTCTCTTCGTGTGCACACAACTAACATTACATAATTATCAGATAGTCATAAGCAACGCGCATGCGCGCCGCGTATGAGTAACCAGTAATTACTATTTCGGATTTTATCAAGACAAATGAGGGGTATAGATATTGGATTATCACCAGAGAGTCACGTGCAGCGCTCATGCTCGCTGCAAATGAGTAACCGATAATTTGTATTTCCAATTATCAAGGCTAAGGGATAGTGTATCGGATACTCACAAGCAACGCTCACACGCATTACAAGTGATTAGCCGACAATTAGTACTTCGGTAGAAAAGGCAGCAGTAGTTGGGCGATGATCTGCATGGCCTGGGCTGAATCGTGGCTAGGGTTGCCCGTTATTCCTGATTGTTCCCACCCTCGGGGGCTTGTGGCGGGCGCAGCAAACGGGTGACCGGCGGGTACGTACCCACTAGCCTGCGGCATGCTGGGGAAGTCCACTTGTGACGCGATGTGCGGCCTGGCGTGGCCTTGGTCAGCGAAATGTGAAGGGGCGTGGCCAGACGAGTGGTTGTATGGTCGCGCTGGGGCCGGGCCGTGGTGTGACGTCATTAAGGGCCCGCCATGACCCTGCTCAGGTCCGTGGAGAGAACCGGGGCCGGTGTGGGGGTTGTATCGGTTTCGGCGTGACAGTTCTTGATATTTGGGAAAATGACCGACGCCCCGGGGAGAAGCGTCATGATGGCTGTCCTGGCGATGATAGTTTCTGGGCTGCCTACTGCCACTGACTTGTCGGTTTTCACCTGCCTCAGGTGTGTTGTGGGGGCGGCGTGGAGCACCTGCCTCAGGTGTGTTTTGGGGGCGGCGTGGAGCACCCGCAAAGCGGATGTTCATGGCTAGTTTCATGGCACCGACAGGACTGGGGTGAATGCCATCCTGGTACAGCTTTTTCCTTGGGGCTCCGTTGGCTGTGAGGAAGGTGGGGGTGTTGTCGATGAACAGAATTTTCATCTGATCACAGGCCTCCCTAAGGGCATCATTAGATTCGGAGGCGGGGGCGAAGAGGGGGTGGTTTTGACCTCTCGGGGGCATGATGGAAGAGGCCTGAATGCGGGAATTGGGGAAGACGGAGGAATGGAGGCGGATGAGGTGCATCCACGCCGGCTTGGTGACGGGGCCCTGCTGTCTGCAACTGTTGATGCCGACGTGGAATGTCACTAGGCGAATGTGTGGCATCGTTGGCTGTTCACGGAGCCACTCAGCGAGTTCACTGACGCTCAGCCCCGACACAGACAGATTCTGTACCTTTACTCCGTCAACAGACATCCTCTGCGCGTCAACCCATTTCAGAACCGAGTCGCCGATAAGTAAACGATCGACATCAGTTTTCACGGTCTGGGCTCGTAGGTTGCACAGCGGGGTGCTCGAAGAGGAATTCGAGCGGCCTTGGCTGAATTCACGGGAGTCCTTGGCGGCGTTAGATGTGGTGGCATCACCGGCATCGACATCATCACCAGAGTTGTGCTGCTTCTTGCCAGCACCAATACCGGCACCAGAGTCCTGCTGTTTATCGCCGCCTTCAGACAGGACAGCGAACATATTTTTCACTGTGATGTCAGGGTGTGGTGTGTGCTGAACATTACAGCTAGGAGACAGCGAATGGACGGATGGTGATGAATTGTTTGAGGGACGCGCAGTATGAGCCGTGGTAGTAGCGGCAGGAGCCGGATTGGCATGTAGTTCTGCGGCTGGGGTTAGCGCCTTTACCTGCCGTTCGATCTCGTGGAGCTTACTAGCATGGCTGTCTCTGGAGGAGGTCAGCTGGTTCACGCGATCAGCGAGCCCTTGCTGTTTCTTCGTCACAGGCTCTACTTCAGTGACGAGTTGATGGCCTCTGTGACGAATTTGTCGGTGGCTCTAGAGCAGTTTTTTATTTTTACGTCGCTGTCTCGGGCGTGGGTGTCGAGCTGCGCCTGTAGGTCGTATATAGCGGCACAGCGGGATTTCAGCTCTGAAAGCTCCCTGCGCGTTTCCTCCAAAGCGGCTGTCAGAGTGCGGATGGTGGCCGAGTTAATCTCCAGCTGTTTCTGCATCTGGAGCATGCACGCTGGATTGGTGACACTAGAGGTGAGGGGAGTGATGCAACCAGGGCGCTTCGTGACGTGATCGGGCGTGTTGACAGTCGCGTCGCCGGAGCGGGGAGGGGTCACGGTTGGCAGAGTTATGAGAGTGAGGTCACTAATACAAATAGTCGAGTCCCGAGCCGCCAGTGACAAGTCACTCACGGGTGGCTGCGCGGGTTCATCTCGCGTGGCGGTGAGTTGCTCGGGGTTCAATGCGTCCGTCTCTTCGGCCTGGAGGCACTCATCCATAACAGGATTAGCGAGGGAGGGTGAAGGGTCGGCTGGAGTGGGCTGGGTGAGCAGACTGCTGGCCATCTTGGTAACACTGTCTCTCAAGGCTTCAAACTCCTCGTCAACCCAAGTTTGGCAGCAGTTACCTTGGGCTAGACCGGTTCCGGTGGTGTAATACAGTGTTACTGTGATCAGTTTCCGGTCCCCATTCAACAACTGGATAATTGTTTCAAACAGTTCTTGGGGATAGGACGAATCGACCGGAGCAGAGACTGTCAGGTTCTCGTGGTTTTGATTTCTGTCTCTCCATAGGAGGGTGACACCAGGGGGCAGAGGTACATCCACGTAGAAAGAATGTAGAGCTTTTCTCCACAGGGGTAACTTCCAGCCCTCAGTCTCAAAGGTCACTTGGATCGGGTCATTTGTTTTAGTTATTCTTTCCAGTGAAAGTCTAGAGTTAGCCGCTGTGGAGCGTGTTGTCGGGCGCATAGTGGAAGGATGGTGGCGGTGCCATAATCAGCTTACGCTTGGTGTGTCGACATGTTTATCACGGCTGTTTGGCCCAGCGCTAGTACGGCACACTTAAGGTTTGTTCCAGGCGAGCAGAGAAACTGGGTCAAAGCTGCATGGTGCTCGCGCGGGGGATGTAACTGACAAAACTCCCGGCTGCCAGGCCGACCGGCTGGCAAGCTGGCCTCCCTACAAGCTCAGTGCAGTAACTTAATTTCGGAAAATGAGCCTGAGTGTGAAATATGAAGTTCACAGTCCTGAAACTACACCATAGCAGAGAATTCACTAAGCACAAACAGTCTGCCAAGAATCATAATTGCAGAGTAAACTTTGCCAGCACAGTATCAAATTGAATGCAGAGAAACTTACACGCGATGCGCACAGTAAGCAAGATGGCGCCAGAGAGAGAGAGAGAGAGAGAGAAATGAAATGAAATGAAACTTTATTTCTCAAGGATAAATGATTAGGTATATAGACCTGTTTTCAATCATGTCCTTGCACACACACACGCACACACACACACACACACACACACACACACACACACACACACATACACACGCACGCACGCACGCAATCACTCACACAGACACACGCACACACACACACACACATACACACACATACACACACACAATGCCAGGAAAAAAAAGAAAAAGTAGTTAACCCCATCCAAGTCTCCAGGGCAGACCCGGGTAGGGAAAAGTACAAAGCAATAATACATTTACAAGAAAAAAATGTAAACATAAATCAGTGTTTGCATGTATACATATGTGCATCGGGTATTTACCAAACATTACATGGTAAAACAAAATGGTAAAAAGAGAATACACTGATATAGCTCTAGGTGGAAAATAGGCACTTACAAGAATAGATTCAACAAGTCTAATCTATTTACGTATAGAAGGTTTACTACACCAACTTCAGAAACGAAAAGCCATAGTCACGTGAGAAACGAAAAGCCATAGTCACGTGAGAAACGAAAAGCCATAGTCTCGTGGTTTACTCTTTACAGCATTTCAAGTATTCCTGAGATACTTCAGCAGCTGGGTTTTAAATGTTCTAACCGATGGCGCTGCTCTAATATCTGCCGGAACGGAATTCCATAATTCGGCCCCAGAATAGGACAATGTCGACTTGTAAATATCCAAGCGGGGCATTGGTACTAGCATAATGTTTCCTGGTGTTCGGCTGAACCTATGGCCAAAACGGAATACATTTGTGAGAAAAGTAGGAGATTCTGAGAGGGTGATTTTGCACATGAATACCAGTTTATTATGGAAAAAAGTTTGTGAAGAGGTAAGACAGCTAGCAACTTGAATTTGTCATCTGTACTAATGCTTTCTGTGGGTCTGTCAACAATTAGTTTAATGGCCCTTCTGTGGAGCAAGTTGAGTCTTTTAAAGTTAGCATCACTACTCCCGTCCCAGATAGTAGAGGCATCATCCAAATGTGGCTGAATATGAGCACGATAGAAGATTTTTTCTGGTGGATTCATCAGTGAAAAATCTCAGTTTAGAAAGTAGGTATATATTTTTAGATATTGGTTTACTAACATTCTCAATATGATTCTGCCAGCACAGCTTGTCGTCTGTGGTGATTCCAAGCACGCACTGCTCCCTGACTTGCTCAACAGACTGGCCATTAAATGCGAGTTTTAATGGATAGACTCAATGTCACCCACAATAGTTCTGTCTGCGGAGTTTGTAGTCTGTGCAGACGATGTCGTCAGTTGAATGAAAAGAATGAGGTGTGCATCAAGAAATCGTGTTGTGCACAGCACCTGGAGGATTCCAGTGACGTCCTCACGATGATCTGGGTCCTTGATGTGATTCTCAGAATCTTTCTTGTGTCATCTGGAGACACTACAGTAGTGTTCAGGAACTGAGTAAGTCCTTATATATTTTCAGTCAGTTGTTGTAAAAGGTCAAGTGGGTCGGCAACGTCTTGGAGTCGTGCAATACAGAAACCTCCGTGTGCATATCGAGCCTTGTCCACAAGTCTGGCACTTGTTTGGTGTCTTCGCGAAGCGGTGATTTCTGTCTCCTTTTTAGATGCGCTTGAACACGCTTGTTCATCAGTTGATGTGTTCACGTTGTCCCTACTTTCGTTAGGCTGGTCTCTACCGGTTGCGTCCATTGTAAGTACGGTTTCGTCTGTAGAATACTGCGATAAAGAAAACATCGCAAACTCGGTTGTTCCGATGACGCCGTCTTTTTCAAACGAAACTTGACTGTCTGCGCACGAATTCTCTCTTTCAATGATGCTGTCCGTTTTTAGATTACCCTCGGAGCTTTGGTCATTTTCTTCTGATTCATTGTTTTCTTCGGGCTCCGCCGAGTTGTTATTTGTACGAACAAAATGTCTTTCTTCGTATTTCGGGCTTTGATCACTTTTTCCAGATGATCTTCTTAAACCTTTTACAAAATGACCTCTGAAGCCTCCGCATTGTCTTTCTATTCCACGTTTGTATCTGAATGACCCCCCGGGTGGGGGCCATTCAGATAAAGTCTCGTTAGGATAACTATGGTGGTAGGCCGTATCAATGACGTATTATTACTTAAATCGTAAAAAAATACACCCCTACTAAGTGTCTAAGCGATCTATATCTAATGGTTGTGTGCTTATGATTGCGGAAAGAATGATCCGCTTTTAAGGTCCAGCAGCAGCACACCGGTTGCTGATCGCTAATCCCTACCCGGGGCACGTCTACTCCCACCACCCTTGACTTACATCCTATGTAGACCTTTGTTTTCTTTGAACTCATTGTGTCACAGGTACGAAATACCCAAAATTTGGAGTTGTCCTCTCAGGACTGCATTATAATTCAGGAGACAGATCGGACATGATAGTTCAAGGGTTGTGCCAGAATAGCTTGGCGCCTATAGGCACCAAGCTATTCTGGCACCACCCTCGAACTAGCATGGTCGAGCCATATCTTGCTGTGGTGTGTCGGGACTGAATGAGTTAATGTGGAAGTGGTCTATGTCTACATAGACGAATTTCTTTGTGCGCTGCTTTCCACATTAGATTGAAACATCTAGAGTTATACCTTATCATTTGTGCCATTTGCGCTTAACCTTAGCGAGGAAAAGTGGTGTATCTAAATGTAGACCCCTTCTCCCTGTCACGTACTTTAGAAGCCAAAAACTTTGACACCTATGTTCTCAAAACTATGAAAAATCGAGTTAGACCACTCTTCCTATAGGCCATTCGATTCTTTATATTCGTGTACATGTTTGCGAAATCTTTTAAATGTTTGCTGACTTTGTGACATCCGATTTTTATTTAAGTCGTGATCTGTGTTTACAGCGTAAATTGTACTATGTGTCACACTAGAGAACAAGTGACACTTTG